>CAUHTR010007927.1:0-89400 GCA_959609185.1 Schmidtea polychroa
CTAGTTCCTTGGTTTCATCGTAAATATCGGGAATTTAAGGCATCTCATTGAGCCTAACTAGTTCGATCAAAGTAGTGAAGACATAATGGTATAAAAAGTATCATATAATATAAAATATAAACAAAAAATGGGCAAAAAATAAAATTAATTTAATTATAAAAATTCTCAAATTATTTTAAGTAATTTTAATTTTTTTAATTAAATCAAACTACTATTCAATAAAAATCAATTAAATTTTACAAATATTGAAAATATTTTAATAAATTATCCAAATACTCGTATTTTTAAGTGGTATTTGGAAATGTAAGTTTTAATATCGCACAAAAATAAGCCACATAAATGCCATAAGATATCGTGAAACTATTTTCACTTAACTAGTGTAACTCATTCTATGATCCCTGAAACTAAATTAATAGTTTTACTTTTGTAACATTTTACTATATTATGCATTTCTTGACGTAAAATTTAATCATATTTAACTTGCTACAAAATTATGCTCGTAACTTTGTAAATTTAGGGTTATTTCAATTTGACAAATGTTATAAATGGGTTTCAGATTTAGAAAAATTTGAGAATCGATGACTTAAACATTTGAATTTTTATAATATCATTAATATTTATTAATAATAATAATAATAATATTTGAATTAATCAATTAATTAATTAATAACATTGTTTTATAAATTCATTTAATCACATACTTACCAAAATTAAAATAAAAATCCGTTAATTGTAACATTAGTATTAAATTGAGTAAATTTTATAAAACTTTTGTTAATATCAGCAATTTATTTAATATTGACATCCGCATTCCGGAAGTTGTCACTTATTGTGCTGTAAATGAGGAATATACTGGAAATTAGCAAGGAATCTGGCATTTATCGTAGTTGATTCTCCTAGTGTAACTAACTAGCAATTATTATTATTATTATTATTGCATAATATGAGATGATTTTGCCACGTTTTGTGATTTTTAAATTTTAATTTTTGTTAAATGGTTTATAAAAATGTCAAGAATTTTCATGAAATTTTAAAAATCTTTTTCAATTCTTGATAAATTCCAACACAGGTCTTCTTTCTTAGAGCGTTCAAAGAGAGTGAAGTAAGGTGAAGAAGAATGTATTTATAAATTTAAAGGTTTATGGCAACAAAAAAATCAGTGTAAAAACTTTGAGATATGCATTTCTACATAAAAAAATATCAATCACAAGGACTCATGCCTTACGCGCCTCTAAGTTCACGAGCTTACAATAAAAGACACATCACTCTATCTATTTCACTGGTCTCTTCTAATACATTCATTTCGTACCTCAACTGTGTCTTTGTTTCTGCAATCCGAACTGTTCATGGTATTTTAAATAATTGTATAACGAAAATTTCACTAATTGATGGAAATTACGGAATCATATAAGAAATTATCATTAAATAATAACGTTAATAATAATAATGATAATAATAATAATAATAATAATAATAATAATAATAATAATAATAATAATAATAATAATAATAATAATAATAATAATAATAATAATAATAATAATAATAATAATAATAATAATAATAATAATAATAATAATAATAATAATATAATAATCATAAGTTTTGAGCTATAATATAAGTCCTTGTCAATCTCCTGGAATTTAGCAATCTTCTTCCCGAACATCTCTTCGTCTTTTGTGTTAATTCCCTGGATCTTTTTGGGGTAGAATTCATTCTTTCAATGTCCTCACCTCTGTATCCGTTTCTGTGTAGGATTTTATTGAAATTTGATTGCTGTTTAAAGTTCTCGTTTTCTTCAGTGCATCAATTGGCTATCTTTTGTTTCTCGTTTTTTATGACATGTACTTTCTGTAAGTATGGAAGCGCTGACCTTTGGTGCATAAATATTTCTTTGCGAGTTGGTTTTCAGTAGAACCCGTATGTTGGAGTATTTATTTCTATTTTAAATCTTTAATACATCTTCCGGATATTCGATTTCAAACATAATATCTCGGTGAGTCGCATTGAATGTATGAATTATTTCCTCCGCTTCTTTTCTGCTTTTGGTCATGATAAAGATATCATCTATATATCTTACGTAGAAACAGATGGGTTAATAAAAATAATAATAATGAAATGATTCTAATAATGAACATTAACTGAATAATACTATCGACACTGGAAATTACCTTAAAGATAATAACTTTGATGACTATGGACGCCAGAAAATGCTTGGTTATTGATTGTAGGATTTATAACAAATACAGTTATTAATGAAATTAACGAAAAACTCGGTATCAAGACTTTAATTACTAGTTATCAAATGTATGGTAAAGATAAATTCAAAACACTGTCGTTTATCGATCTTTTCTTCCATTTTGCAGTCCTGTCATAGCGACTCCAGTGTTTCACGAATGATATACTTTTCCTGCATTCTCTAACAATTTCAATGTTACGAAAATAATGTAGTTTAACATAATAAATACAATATTAATTAAAAAAAAATTCTTACTACTTAGACCCATAACTCTCGCATGACGGTCTTGCCTCCTGGTCTTCGTTTATCGGCCATTTAACTCCACAGTTCCGGTTTCCAGTATATTCTGGCAATTATTCCTTGGTTAACGAAGGGTCATCTCTTTTTTGCATCTCAGTATCATTTGTCCATCTCGATGATTTACTTCATCATAACAAATTCTAATGTTGTCTTTTCACTTCTCAAATTGTTCCAGGTATTTTATGTTCTCTTGCGGTAGTTACACAATAGCACTCAGGTGGTAAAGACAAGTAAACAAGTGTATAGCGCTAAATAAAAATCTAAATCATTTGGTGTTTCAAGTCAAGGCTAACCGAAACGATAGAAACATCACAAGTGTAGGACTTAGCACTCTCATTTTCCACACAAGGAAATTATTTTATTGAATATGTAAAAATCCTACTTTGGAATTAATGCAATAAATTCATTAAAAATTTTCAGCTGTCTTAAAATATATTTTTTTATGCTTACATTCAATTGAATATCTTTTCACAAACGCAGTCGAAATGGATATTAGCTTAAAATTATATTATCATAAATAAATATACGAAATATTTTACATTCCACTATAAATAATTAACTTTTTCATAGATTATTTCATAAATTGTGAATTAAAATTTTTTTAAATATTAAAATAAATTATTTTTTTAAAATTTCATTAATTAAAATATATTTTTTAGTTTACAATGAACTTTACATAAAAACATATTGAAATTAGTAATGAAATATAAACTTATTTTTTGTTTGAATGTATAAATAAATATCACTTTTAACCTTGTAACATTTTGAAACATTGTTAAAATTACAATTCTACTTTAAATTCGATATTCAAGTTTGGGAAATGATTAAAAAATTAAATAAAGTTATTGGAAATAATCCTAATTCTAAGAAAAATGACATAACTGATGGTTAGTTCAATAAATTTTTTTTCAGTTATTTTAATAATATTTTGTAAGATTTTCAAAACAATATCATTTCAAATTTATTTATCAACAGCAAAAATTTATGTTTTTTAAATATATTTTCACAATCTCATTAATAAAAATAACCAAGACTCAATTTGTTCACGATATGTCATCAAAATACTCATTTTAACATCGAACTCATATAAATAGAGTTGCAATGAGGCTCTCGGTTAATTTCCAATAGAATTAAGTTGTTTATTTTATATTAATGGACCAACAATTTTAATCTAAATTGAATTTTTATTACATAACCATTTCTTTTATCACAGTTCTATGAACTTGATTGAATGACACAATAATATTATAAACTTAATTAAGTGGTTTCCAAACTTTATATTAATATGTCATATATTTAATAAAAAATACCTCATGGATCCCCAAAGTAAATTAATATACATAAATATATAATTTATTTAATATAACAGTTATAATTTTAGCGACTCCTTTGTTTGCGCCCATATTTCGGAAACCTCTGCTATAATTGTTCTAAAATGCATACATGATATTATTATTAGTGTTATTATTATTATTATTATTATTATTATTATTATTATTATTATTATTATTATTATTGTTATTATTAATATTATTGAAGTAAACATGGTAATCATTCAATTATTAGAAAGCTCTATTCAAATATGTGTTTTATGATATAATTCGACTGTCATCATCAGGTAGGCTAGAAAAAACTTTAGAACTTAAAGACTTATTAAACAAATTATAAACAGTATTTGTAAGCACAATGAGAAATATTTTGAAAATTTTTTGATAATTATTGGAAAAGTTCGATACGTGACAAGCTGGATCTTTGGATCCTAAAATTAATACGCAAAAAGCTTTGTACACGTATGTTTTAAATGCTTTTAAATTGTTTGGATGTTGTTTGGTGTGAATTGTTGTAGTTGTCTTTAAATGCTTTGTATGGTTAAATTGGTATGTTAAATAACTTTGTTTTTAAAAATATTTATATTTATAGATTGATTTTTAAAGTTAAAATTAAAACAAAAAATGCAATAAAATTTTCCTGGCGTTTTTGAATACAAATTTTTCGTTGTTTTTTTGAAATTTACCAGTGTTCTATAAAATAAATTACTTCTCCCATATCTTATTTTTGTATGTAACTTTTGAATTTTACTTACATTTACTTGTATTTCTGGTAACTTACTAATTATTATTTTTCTCTTTTCATCACTTAATTCGCTCCAGCTTTCTAGATTTTTGTAATCAATATTTAAAACCAAATTTTCGTTTTGATCTACCACAAATTCTGTTTCCAAAGAGCTTTGATATTCTCATTCTTCATTATTTTTATTGCTTTCAATTCCTGTCAGATTAGAAGTTACTTGATTCTGCTGTGCATATAAATTTAAAGGTGTTTCATAAATGAAACTAAAAAAATTATCTAAAGTTAACGTTTCCTGCAACAACTTTCTAACCTTTGCCTGCAATTGTATATTTAATTTCCGTCTCATATTTCCACATAATATCTCTTTTTCTATAGAAAAACCTTTATAGAAAAATTCTAATAAAATAAATAATTATATACTACAAAACTAAGTCTTTTAATTACTTTACTTTTTTACCATTCAATAAATGGGCTTTTTTATTTATCATTAACACCTCACATAGGAAGTACAATTTTAGTATTATGCACATTACATATTGTAATTGAAGGAAGGGTTAACAAAAGTTGATCAATTGGTGTTATGAATATATCTTTGTGATTTATTTATAATACTAATACCACATATAACTGAAATATTAACTTTCATGAATTCTTAAAAAAATTTCATTATTATTTTTTAATTATTTAGCGCCTACGAGCTATTACTCAGTTTAGCACATTAATTGGGACACCTCTAATATATAATCAACGAACGAAAATCAAAACATTATGTACAAAAATCCAAAAAATATCAGTAAAAGTTATCAGAAACATCTTTATTCTAAACAATTTCTTTCTTTTTATTTTATATTAAAACATTCATTCAATGATTTTGATATATAAAATAAATTTGAAAGAAAAACTCACATATTTAATGAAACATATATAAAATGATAAATTAATCATTAATAATTTTGAACAATACATTAAAAATCTATAAATGAAAAGAAGACCAGATGAGTTGAATCAGCAATATTGTATACTTACCTGGTGCGAAGAGAAATCTTCGCGTCTCCTGCATAGTACTGATGAGAGCCAAAAGTTCGAAACTAGTCTCTTATTGGGATTTGCACTGGGTATCACAAAGCTTGTAATGTTTATCATATTTTATTGTTAGACATCCGTAAAAAAATATTTTAATCCATTACAAGTTAAAAATGCTAAAGGTTTACGGATGCACTTGTAAACAGTTCCTGTGTATGACGGTGTCTCCAGAGGTGAATATGATTTTTCATACGCCATGTTTACAAGTTTGCAGATATTTTTATTCTGTGATTTAGCGGATTTGCAAGTGATGTGATTTCCAGTGTAGAAGGTAAAGTGTGCAATAGAGTTGAATCAGCAATATTGTATACTTACCTGGCGCGAAGAGAAATCTTCGCGTCTCCTGCATAGTACTGATGAGAGCCAAAAGTTCGAAACTAGTCTTCTATTGGGATTTGCACTGGATATCACAAAGCTTGTATTTTTATCATATTTTATTGTTAGACATCCGTAAAAAAATATTTTAATCCATTACAATATATATCCAGAAGACGACAGAGAAGTATAATAATTAAAACTGAATAAATACAAAAATACAAAGGATCCATTGGGATGATCTGAGGACCCGGGCAATAACAATCATCAATCAAACATGCAGGCGTGCATACACATTAATTACAATGGTTAACATAACATAATTTATGGGATAGGGAAATCAAATTTCTCAATACAATTAGATCAGACTCTTGAAGTTTTTCAGAAGGAACTATGAAATAGTTTATTAATTATAAAAATACATATTAATTAACTTTAATACCAACAAGGCTAAACTAACAATATAAAAGACATTCTAAAACTTCTAATTATTATATGATTAGTCTATTTTCTTTCGAACTGCACTTTATGCAATAAGTTCTCCGAATTTTCACGAATCCTTGATGTTTTTATTTTCAGATTTTGAAGACTGTAGTACAAAATCTCCTGAAAAGCACTGGTCTAAACTTTCAAACAAACATTAATTAAATGACATAATGAATAACTGGAGGGGTAATATTGTAGTGACCAGTGTCTACAAATGGACACGAGTGACTATTTTACAAATAACTCTATTAGGTCATGGGCTAAAGATTGTATCACCCATTTACCTATTTATAATATTTAAAATTTTAGTTACATCATAAAATAATGTCGAATAATAATTAACAAGATCCTTTCCAAGTTCACTGACAAATTGTAAAGAGTTTGATTCAACAAAATCTTTGAAAGTTATATTTTCAATGTCAAATTTAGCTGGCCTTCTAACAATTTTAATTTTTGAAAATTTTTATAACTGTTAGATTAGAACGAAAATAAAATGGATTCTTGAACTTGACAGGTGTTTCATAGGCCTAATGAATCCAAATTATATTTGGCAAAGATCGTTACTAAGGCGTCGGAAAAATGATTAAAATAATAGTTTTATTTGCTTCAGAAGATCGTACTTATGATAAATGATTGATGAGAATATGCCTTATAAAAGGAAAAGAAAACAGCCAAAGAATTAAATCGATAAGGAACAGCGCGCTAGCATCGAAACGATTAATCGACAAAATCAGTGCAAGGATATTCATTGAAATATTATTGAAGTTAAATCAGATTCGTTAGTTTGAGGAAGTTTCCTATAGAATCACTTGCTCATAGAATCAAACTAATAGTTGATATTTATTGATGATTGAACAGTTGTGATTATAATGAGAAAAATAAAATTTATTGTGTTGAGTTTTTCATTTCAATTAATAGCACGAGAAGTCAAATTATAATCCATTGCTTACCATACAACGATAATAACTTCTAAGTTCAAAAATCTTGGTTTATAAAATTGTTTATTATCTATTATTAGATTATAATTAATCAGTATTTTTAAATGAACAACAAAAATTTTCAGCATATTATCTTTCATTTATCTATTTCTTCTGAAATTTGTGTATTATTTTCAATAAAATATTGATTTAATGATAAAAAAAATTAATCATAATAATATTAACATTTAAGAGAAAAATGATCAAATAAAAATAATTAACTATGAAATAAAAATCGAATGATATTTGGAACCTCATTAAATCCCCGAAATAATAATATATAAATGATTATCAAATTTATCAGTTTTATTTTCAGCCTACTTCTAGAATTTTATCTTTTTTCTTATTCTATAACAAATTGTTTTTCTCAATAATTATTTATGGATTTTTTATTATTTGTCCTCTCATCACAATTCAATTACCGATATTCGGAATAATAGAAAATGTTATTTATTTATTATTATATATTTTTAATACAAACTTTACTAATTTCATTCCCAAATTTCTTAGTTTCTGCAGATTATTTATCTATATTTAATCGATAGTAATTTCTTGACACTTTTTATGAGTTTCTATGTATAAATTAAAGATTAATATATTTTTTTATTAAGAAAAATATTTTATTTTAAATAATTCAACATTCATTTATATATCAATAAAAAATCCAAATAAAAATATTCTTTATTATAAATTCTTTCAGTTGGATTAAAATATTTTATTAAATAATATTACGTCAAGTAGTTTTAAAATATCTAAATGTTTATAAAAATTAATATTAAGTAATATTTTTTTATTATTTCTTCAAATGTTTATTTTATTATTTGGAAAACTGTTAAAAAACGGCAAAATCTTAAAGATAATATTGAACTTTTCAAAATTTTTTTGAATGAAAAACTTTTTGTATTATAAAAAATAGAGATAGATATAATGAAAATAAAAATGTATTAGAAAATTTGTAAAACCATTCAAATTATGTAAATATTTCACTTTTAATTTTCCCATCACTTACAATCATTTTAAAGTTATTTTACGTTTAGAGTTCAGATGTGATTTTCTACTTAATAATGTGAACAAAACCTTTGTACACCTAAAGCCTTCAGTCGTGCATATATTTCCCCCAAGTTGACATTGGAAGCTGTTGATAATGTGCGAATACTTATTCTTCGTTCCCTTTGAACCATTTTCAACAATTTCTGGTTCATATTGTCAGAAATTGTTTACGGTCAATTTTCTTTGTCGTTATCAAAATCTGATATGTAATTCATATTCCAGGCTCTTCACAGTTGATAAATATGGAGCATCATTCGGATTATAATAACTTGTAAATTTTATTATTTGTTTTTTTGCAAAACAAATAATGTTATTTTCGATATTCGATTAATGAAATCTTGACTTTTAAAATTTTTCAAAATTATGTTATTACTACAATTAAGAAAAATGACATAGTAAAACAAACTTCATTTTTCCACCAATACTTATATGGCTACTTTAAAATTAAAAACGACTAAGTTATAATTTTCAATTCTATATTAGGTTAGGTATTTATAAAATGCACCACGTATGCTACAATCTATATTTTAATATTATATGATGCAAAATACAATTAAAATATTATTTATTAATTCTGTTCACTAATAAAATACAGGAAACAATATTTATTAAAATTTTAAATGAGATTTTAAAGTATAAATTCAACTTTAATATTTTTGATCTTTAAAATTTGTCAATCACATTTTCAACATTTATGATATGTTCATTGTCTATACACAGTGGTGCTTGACCAATCTATCTTTCTTGGGCCATTAAAGATCTCAGGTAAGACTTTAGAAATGTTAAAGCACAAAATCTTTCTTATGTAAAAAAAACTGCTTAATAATATTGACCAAAGATGTAACAAAAACTTGTATTGATAAATCATTATGATTCAATTATATAAAATTTGTAAATGAAAATATGGTGCATATAAATTATCAGATATTTTAGAAGTCAAATACATAATAGTTAGATGCAAAATCCACTGAAGCAGGAGCAAACATATTAAATTTATCACCTCAACTCGGTAAATGATGGTATCAAATGTTCAGATACAAAGAAAGGTTTCGAACTGATGTCTTAGGAGCAGGGGCGTTGCATTTTAGGTATAGTTCATGTCGATTTCTAGATTATTATGTTGTATTGAATTTTCATTTTGTACTTGAACCCTGGCTTCTAACCTTTTGGTTATAATTTCTTTTAATATTTAGTTCCATGTTCTTCTAAAATTTCGGTACTTGTTTTGTGGATATCCTTTTTATACATAATTCAAATTTATTCATATTTTGTTTCGTTTTATTTCTTTTTGTATATTGCAAAGATCATTTAAACTTTAATAACACAGTTCTCATTAAATTAATTGCACAAACTATAATAAATTCCTTATCACAGTTGATTTTCCTGTTCCATTAAAACCATTTTTAAATATTTTTAATTTACATACTTTTCGAATCCCGAACAAAGCCGGGATAATAAGCTAGTAAATATATGATTTTAAGTAAAATTATAATGATATACTTTCAGTATTTATAATATATGAAACCTTATATCAACCTTAAGCTTATATAACCTAGTTTTACATGAAATAATTTTTTCATCAAATCTAATTTCCTTTTTTTATTTTATATGAAAAATATCTCAGATTAGTACACCAATATTTACAATGACACAATTACTAGTATTACATGACCATAATAATCACTATGTATACTGTTTCGATATCATATGTTTTCTCTCATGAATGTCGGAATTAATTTCGTGATTTACTATACATTTTCTTATATGGTATTAAATAAAGTAGAAAATTTTCATTTTAAATGTCATTAAAGTTTTTTAGAGTTAGAGAATTGAAGGAAAATTTTTAAATATTTCATAATTATTATTAAAATTGTAATTGGAATGTTTTAAGTTCTTGTTAATTTCATAATATACATACATTAAACACATACATACACATACATATATAAATAAAAGTAAAGCAAGGTTAATCACCTTATATGCACAGAATATAAACTAGTTTCGTTTATTTTTATTTCATTCAAATTGTGTATTTTACTTGTAAGAACTATTTCTAAATTATTATTAATAAAAGTAATCATTAATTCCACCTCTAATAAATCATATTGAAAAATTGAAATGTATAATTTATTTGTTTTTGGCAAAATAATATCTTCACATTTGGATAGGAAGTCTGCATACTTTTAATATTAATATTGTAATATTTTATTGAGTACAGTGACATAAAAATACTTAAATAATATCGAAAAACATCATGTTTATATAACAAATATGAAATAAATTAAGTGTTTTATTAAAATTCATAATAGTCACATTTAATCATTTCATAAATACGATGAAATTTCATTGGTTAATATATTATTGATACTTGATGCATAAATTCACTCACACCTTCGCAGGTTAATTAATTAAATTTCACTAGATTCGAAAAAATGTTACAATTTATTAACATTGTACATACTAATTAATCATTTTATGTGACAACCCTACTTAAACTATAATAAACCAGAAATTACTAAATTATTAAAATTAATTCATTTTATCTATTATCACTTTACTAATTTTTAATCGATTTTATGATGAAAATTAAAATTGTTTAATTAAATTGATAAATTTTAAGAGGTATATTATGAATTTGAAAATATCTTTTTATTATCTTAACGAAAATAAAAAAGAAATTAATTCCAAGCGATGAATTAATTGCTTATAGGTCAGCGAATGCAATAATAAAATTTATTGCCTATTTAGATAAACCATGAAACAGTTAGATGAATTCTCTTTTATCTATTTACGGTTACATTTCTACATAATAAGATAATAATTTTTAACGGATGTTGGAATGATGATAATAATAATGATAATGATAATAATATTATTAATAATAATAATATAAACATCACCCAATGCAAATCCCAATAGTAGACTAGTTTCGAACGTTTTTATTTTTTTAATTTGAAAGTAGACATCCAACAAAAAATATTTACACCCTTACTTTATAAATTAAATGCTAAAGATAATCGGATACACTTGTAAATAGTTTCTGTGTATCGACTAATTTTTTAGTTGCCAGAAGTGAATTGATTTTCATACGCTATGGTTACAAGTTTATAGATATTCTGTGACCAAGCTATAAAGCAAGTGATGTATATTTCAGTGTACCAGGGAATGTATGAAATAAAGTTGAATAAACAATTTTTTATACTTATCTGGCGCTATGAGAAATTTTTGCGTCTCCTGCATAATACTGATGAGAACTTTTGGAACTTTGACTGGGTATCACAAAGTTTGTGCTGTTTATTTTAAAGTATAAAACATCCGACAAACAAATTTTACACCTTTACTAAATAATAATAATAATAATAATAATAATAATAATAATAATAATAATAATAATAATAATAATAATAATAATAATAATAATAATAATAATAATAATAATAATAATAATAATAATAATAATAATAAGTAAAATATATTGAAAAGGATCATACTATAATCGAAAATTTTCTCATTTATTTTAATATATATTTTGCAGCAAGGGCATCTCTTATCAATTACTAGTTTAATATTTAATTTATGTCGTCAACAACTATTATTATTATTATTATTATTATTATTATTATTATTATTATTATTATTATTATTATTATTATTATTATTATTATTATTATTATTATTATTATTATTTTTATTATTTTAAACTTCAATTTCTTTAATTTCATTCAAATTTAATTAAACGGTATAACATGAAATAAAAATGAAATTAATTGAAAAGTAATCAAAGGATAAACTCTGATGTCATTTAAAAGATTTCTTTGAAATATGGATCCTTTGTATTTTTGTATTTATTCAGTTTTAATTATTATACATCTCTTTCGTCTTCTGGATATATATTGGTGGAATAATATTTCGATGAAAATGTATTTTAATCATGTTTCGTCTGTATAATTTCTACGTAAATGAATGTAGGACTTAAACTCAAAAAGAGATTCAAATTTAAAAATTGACGTGTTAAACTTTTATTAAAAATTTGGAATAGAAAAACCTTCTGCTGTGTTGGAACCATATTGACATTAGTTTTAAGATTTTCATAATAATATAATTTGTGAAACTTAGTTTAGGTTTTACACAAAAAGTTATGCACACAAAGCTTTATGTCAATTTTATTTTAATATATTAGTTTTTGCTTATCCACATAAATTTACCGAAATAAATACACAAAACTTAGCAATTCATGAACAATGTTGAATGAGTTTCAACTGGACAATATTTAACATGGATTGCTTAAATTTAGGCTATTTATTCAAATATAAAGTATTCTCCTGTGGAAATCGCGTTCTAATCGGTAATTTTCACAGGTCACATATTTAATAATATAACAATGTGACAAAAACGTTTGTTAGTCACACTACAACTGTTTGCATGGAATTATACACAGCGTTGTATTTAAACCATCAACAATATAATCAAATATAATCAATAACTTATATTATAAAAAATATATAAACTCTCCTGTATGCTGAAATTTCTTTTGCAGTTGCACCTGCCAACTACTAAACTTTTAATAAAATAGTAAATTATGGGCGATTGAGTTTATAAATTTTTATATTAATTTAATTATTTAATAAATTTAATGATTAAAAATAACTTATTTTTTTGAAATAATTAAAAGCCACTAAAATTCTCATAAATAATTTTAAATTGGAAATTTCCATAATTTGTTTTAAAATCTTGAAAATAATTTGTGGGCAGTAATTACTCAATTTTCTTTGTTAAAATCTTGCCAACACAAAACTCAATGTTACGTCTATAACACAGGTTGCTGTGCAGATTAATGGATGAATCATAATTTGTTAGAGATTATTATTAATAATAAGAATTATTTGAATTTAGTTTTTCCTTTTTATTTATTTTTAAAAGATGAATTAATATTAAACTTTCGAAAAATATATAAATGGGAATATTTTAAAAATTTCAAAATATTTTTCAATGACATTGTTAAAGATTTAAGTGTTGACTTTAAAAACTCAAAATGTACTTCAGATAGAAAAATTAATTTTTTCCTCTGAAAAAGTGACAATTAACAATAAAATGACGCTGATCAACACTGAATATTGATCCCTCTAATTTTATTTATTATTTAATGAATATATAATTTTAGATATATATAATTTTGAAAATATAATTTTTATATAAATTCATTTTTAAAATTTTATTTATTAATATATTTATTTTGATTAAAACTTGTTTAAGTATAATTAAAATGTTTTGATTATTACTCACTACAAAGTTATTTTTAATATAATGATGATTCAAATATTTATACAATTTAAAAATTAATGTTTGATTGAATAAATAATATTTTTGCTCAACATGCATGTTAAAGTAGGTCCCCGGATAATTTGCGGCATTAAAGGTTAGGAAATTGTTGATCTCAGTACTGGAAGAAAATAATTCAAGAGATACATTAAGCTACCATCAATTTCAAATAACACGTATGGCCTGTAAAATTATAACATTTGATAAAAATATCTATTTACAAACTCATCGAGAAGAATTTTAAAACAGAATCATCCGTGGCACTCTTTATTCCGTTCTACTAATTTGAATATGCACCATTGGGATCCAGCCTCACCTGAAACTAGATATTTGTTTTCCTCTAATTTCAATATTTGAGGGATTTTCAAAATCAGAATGAGATAACTTTTTTTATATTCGATGGACTTCTTTTTTATTTGATATTCGTTTCTATGACATTTAAATTTTTAGATTCCATAGGACAAAATAATCAATTAAAATTTATTATAAGAACTTTTTTCAATTTTCACCTCTGATTTCTTTTCATTTGACATTTTATTTATTAACAAAAAATTTTAATTTAAAAAGTTATTAATTTTTCAAACATTTTAAGGTTAAATTTTGATATCAACAAACAATCAAATAATTTTAATAATGATGTGTGAACGTAGAATGTAAAAATACAAACTAATAGTGAAATTACAAATATAATATTATAAGCATGTCATGATTTAATTATTAGAAAGCACCACTCGAACATACATTTCACGATATATTTTTGACAGTTTCCATGTTATTGTCAAGTAGGATAGAAAATTATATATATTATAGATTTAATAAACAAATTGCAAGAAGCCTTGTTAATAAGATCACTGAATCCGAAAATTAATGTGCAAAATTTTGTAAATACAATAAGTACAATAAGTTTTGAGTGTTGTTAAATAGAGTTAATAATAATAATAATAATAATAATAATAATAATATGATTATTAATATTATTACTTACTTAATTACTACTATTACTATTACTATTACTACTACTACTACTACTACATATTATTATTATTATTATTATTATTATTATTATTATTATTATTATTATTATTATTATTATTATTATTATTATTATTATTATTATGAAATAATTAATTTCCTTGCAAATCTTAATCGATATTTTATTTTAAAAACGTTATGGTGGCACTCGATTATCAGATATACTTTACGAGTCCGTTGAAAGAAAAAAAAACAATACAACTTCAATTGTAGACGATTGTAAATATTGATAGTTCTGTACAAATACTAAATGGCAGGTGAATTTGTAAACTTTATTCTCACATAGAAAGTTAAATTAGTTTTTTTCATGAAAATAGTTAGTTTTTGAAATTTTTCTTTCATTCAAAAATTGAGAATCAAATATAAGAATTGGGAATATAAATTATTATCGACATTTATTATACTCTTTTGTTTTAAACATGTATCCATATAATAAAGCAATTAATTCTTTTGTTAGTGAATCAATTCGAGCAGTAATAAAAATTTAGTCAAAATATCAAACAAAACTAATGGAAATTATTTTAGGTACTAAACAACGTTCGAACTGTAAATTTATAAATGTACACATTAAAGAGTCTTACCAAATGATCTATGTTATTTAGCGTTTAACCAACATATGTAAAATTTAATCTAAATAAATTATAAAATTGATTTAAAATTAAATGTATAGAACATAATTTTCGGCTTTGTTTTTATAAAGTGTCATTTGGTAAAGGCAAAGCCAAAAATTTGTGTCATAAAAATTTAATATTTGATCTTTTATCAGAACGAAATTTAATGAAATATCAAAATAAGAATAGAGGTCCAAGCTGATCAAAGAAATAAAAGATTTTACTGGTATTTTTTATTTAATAGATTTAAGTAAATAGAGTGAAATACAGTCTAACAATATATAAGAACAATTGGACTATAATTCCATCAGACATCTGATAAATTCAAACTCAAAACTTCCAAGTTGGGAGATTGAGGAAGAGCGTTTTATTTATATCACGGTTTTGAACCATTGTTCTAAATTTGATTACATCAAATGGTTTATAAAATGTATGTTTGTACCTTCTTAAAAAAAATTTCCATTTCTCAAGTGTATCTAAACCGAAAGACAAGAAATGGATTCTTTATGCTATATTTTCTGACTCAAGTATTTGAAACCAAAAAAATTGAAACAAAAAATTGAAACAAAAAATTGAAAACAAAGTGAAATAATAATAAAAATTCATAAAAAATTAAAAATTCGTTTGTCTTAATTTTTTTCTTTAATTTTTTCATATAGAAAATATATTCTCAAAATTGCAGATTAACAGGAATTCAAAGTATTTAATAGATTTTAGCAGCATTAAAATTATAAAATAATAAATATAGAATAATTATATTACCAATGACATTGCAGTATAAAATAAATAAAATGTAATATAAAAGGCTATTGAACTGAGCATATTTATTAAATGCAAATAATATTCATTCCAAACAGGTCAACAACACATTTTTAACAAATTCACAATGAATGACAAATAAAAAAACAACAAAATGTCAACAAATGTATCTTTATATTGTTACATAACAAAACAGAATTCTATGTAAACAAATAAATTTAACTCTGAAAATTCACTGAGAACATTTGCCTAGATTTGTTTATTTTATTTCACCGGTGATTTATTGCGTAGTTCTTTGACATTGGCTTGGGGAATTTATTTCAATTCAGTTTCCGGCTATAATGGGAAAATATATAATGAGTTAACAATAATAATAATAATAATAATAATAATAATAATAATAATAATAATAATAATAATAATAATAATAATAATAATAATAATAATAATAATAATAATAATAATAATAATAATAATAATAATAATAATAATAATAATAATAATAATAATAATAATAATAATAATAATAATAATAATAATAATAATAATAATAATAATAATAATAATAGTGATAATATTAAATAAATAAGAATCAAATTGAAAATTAGGAGTAAATTTTGTATTCATATAAATTTAAACAATTCATGACAACAACCATAGAAATCTAAAAACTTGGCATCTTTATAAAAAGAATTTCTTCCATATTTCAAAATTTATCATTTCGCATGAATTGTTTCATGCACAGAGCAATGAGCAATAGTAAAGTGATTTGGAAATTTTTAATTAATATAAAAAATATATTTAAAAATCTTCCATTATTAAATTTACTAAATTTTAATATACAATTGAATGTTTATTTATGAAATATGTTTCCTTGATTTAGCATCCTGAATTTATTGATTTGTTTTACAAAAAGAAATTTCATAATTTTTCTACAATATTTTTCCTCAAAATTATTCATTTTTAATTTGTACCAACCAAAAATTAATATTGGCATTGAAAATTCCCGATTTCCATTCACCTTAGTCAGTACTTGATGAATCTTTTTTGATCTCGAATGAACTGAAAGATTTCTTCTTTATGATATCATAAATTTTGCATGACACTAAAATATTTCTGTGCCACACAAATGTAGCACGAAGTTGACTTAGTTTATATTCTAAAAGGGAAGGAACTGAACATCCAACATGAAATTTGCTCAAAATTAGATTTATTCAACAATTTCACAATCAATCATGTAAAATTGTGAAAAAGATTATATAAAAAGAATAAAAATAGCATTTAGAGAACATCAAAAAGGGGTGTTCAAAAGAAGTTTGTATCATCAAAAAAAAATTTAACAGGACTAAATTCGAGAGATCTGAACGTGGATGAACAAAATTACCAAAAAATGATACAAAAGATCAGAAAGATCAGGTGCTAAAATAAATTTGTTGGGTTTATGATAGTTTTTGGCAGAAATTAAAAGTCTACCTGACTCTGTTTGTCCTTATATCAAATCACAGATTATAAATGTAAAATTTCGAATTTTCATACAAGTTTTACGTTTGAAATTCAAGATTCGATTAAATAATCTCAAGGATTAGATTTGTTGAATATTTATGCTCCTTATTATTCCTGTAATTTGATCATTTACTTTTCCCTTTTGTGTTTTTATTGTAAATTGCAAAATATAATCTTTTAAAACTTGGACCTCTTTGATTAAAACCGTTATTGCTTTGGTAATTTTGTGGAAAATGTCTGCTCCCGGCTTGATCTTTCTTAATTATTAAATTTCATGCGCGACATTTTTTTCTGATTCTTATGTCTATATATGTCAGCTATATTTTCTATCTCCATTTCATCATATTTCATGATTCTTTGACTCCATCAAAATGTTTTTAACCTAAATATTTTTGATATATTTTTACGCCATCATCATTTTACATTATTATTATTATTATTATTATTATTATTATTATTATTATTATTATTATTATTATTATTATTATTATTATTATTATTATTATTATTATTATTATTATTATTATTATTATTATTATTATTATTATTATTATTATTATTATTATTATTATTATTATTATTATTATTATTATTATTATTATTATTATTATTATTATTATTATTATTATTATTATTATTATTATTATTATTATTATTATTATTATTATCTTTATTATATTTATTTATTTATTTCAACATAACAAAGTTTTCCAAATAGACTAAAAGGACTTTATAATTTTATTAACTATATTTTGTCTTTACCGCTTTTAGAATTATATTTATGCCACTATTAATTAAAGATTGAAATTGTCAAAAATAATAAATATTTAATGATATATTTGCTGAATAGGGATTTAGGCAACCAAATTGGAATGCCAAAGTTTTGACTAATGGTTTAATAATTTAATTATGGATAATGCTAAAATCTAAATTCTCCTCAAATTTAATGAATTTCTATTTAATCTAGTCAAAAAATATGCTTCAGGCAAAATGGGAAATCTTGTAATTATGTATGTTTAATTTAAATATGAAAAAAATATATTTTTATTTTTTGGATAATTTCCCTTTTAAATTTTCATAATACAATTTATGATTGATGGATTCCATTTTGTCATGAAAATTCATTAATGTAATGAGAAGGATTTTATCCAAAAAAATTGCCTCCTAATCAATTGTTATTCCCTAATGGTTCATGTGAAAATGTTGGATGAATGGAATATCATTGAGCATTATATAAAAAATAACTTAAAAAAATAGGTAGAAATTGAATAGAATAGAAATTCACTTGAAAAAAGACAGTGCCGAAAATTCGTGAGTATCAAAAAAACAATAAGGTGCTGCTGTTAAATCAAAAGAATATATATTTCATAAAAGTGTTGGCCAATGTGTAACTCAAGCTCGTGTTAATCAAGAATCTCTACTAAAAGCCTATTATTTCTAATAGTTTTTATCTCGAATTATTTCTATTAAACTTTAAAACAAATTCAACCTTATCTAAAAAAAGAATTACGAATTTCAAATTACAAAGCCTTATTACGATTAAAAAATACGATACTTTTGCGTTTGATACTGCTTCAGAGTTTGACAAATCAGTTTCGATTCTTCCGAGTTCTCTTTTTACTTCTGGTAGTTGCAAACGCAATGATAGCAATGGCCTTTGACGACCATCTAGTATCTAAAAACTCTTTGAGTGATAATTTTAAACATTTTATTATATTATATTTTATGTTAACATTTTAATTTGTATTTTTGGAAAAATGCAATATTTCTAACCCAGTGTTGTATCACTTTCTCGACATTTCACTGGTGATCATGGTTCTATGCTGATCTTACGTGCTAAAAGTCTAATTACCAGTCGGATGCTTTCTATCTCTCTTCATCTTGATGCTGATTGGATGCCGACCCCACAAGCGCATTCAATTCACCTTTTGATTGGTACCATTGCGGTCATTTCAATTATAAGGAAAACTATTGTAAAAAATATTTTAACAAATATTATCACTAAAAATTTCGCATTGTAATTTTAACATATCCTGTTATTTTAAGCACAATCAATCATTTTATTTATACATTTGTCAATAAATATAAGTTAAAATTAAAATAAATTTCTTGTTGGTTTATAAATATTTTTATTAAAAAATTTGTTAACTTCACTGAAATGTGTTACAATTTCAATTAAAAAAGTTTTTTGAACTGGAAAAGCATTAAAAACGGTTAATGGGTGAAATAATAATTAAATTAATCTTATTTTATTTTAATTTTTAAATTATTGATTTTTTAGGAAATAATAATTGTCTGAAAAATTAATTTTCACAATTTAACGAAAATAGAATAAAATTTTCTAGTCTATCTCCAAATATGCCATTAATATTATTTATTTATAATTATTATTATATCAGTAAAATCTTTTATCTGCTTAACTATTGATAAAATATATATAATTCTTTTTTTTTCATTTAAATGATTCTGCTACTGCAAAACCTTTATTTTATTTATTTATTTATTTGTATCTATTTTATTTATTTAATTATTTATATTTTTTATAATCCCCATAAACAAAGTTAATATAATCCAGCATTGCCCGGCTTGCTAGAAGTTATTTGCATATTAAATAGACTGTATAAAAACCTTAGAAATTCAGTCTCCTACAAATAATCTTTAATTAACATAATATGGTAACATTATCTCAGACAATGTTTTATTAGCGACAATAATTAACAAATTTAATGAAACTCTAAAATTTCATTTCTAATTTATTTTAGTGAAGGCCTATCTTGAAGAAGCCAAGCGATTATTTGTAGAAAAATGGGATAAACCAAGTCAGGTAAATAAATATTTATTTAATTTTATTAATAAATTTGTAAAATTTTAGTAATCGATTTTTTAAAAATAATTTCCGCTTAATTTTTAAATTCAGCTTATTGCATAATGTTGCATTATTGCATCTGTCTCCTCCTTAACCCTTCGGCCGTGGGCTATTTTTTAATTTTCTGTATAAGATATTAACTGTTTTATTGGTTATTTTTTACTATTTATCCATAATTAAATAAAACGCACAAGATGGTACCAGAAGAATTGCACAAAATAGATGAAATACGTTATCCGCATTTACCGTTGCTGGAAGGTTAATACAAATCGAACCAGGGGATATCACACATTTGGTATTTTTACCCTATAATATAAGTAATGTTTTCCAATAACTTTATTAATATAATAAAAAATCTAATCGACTTATCCATAATGCTTTAAATTTCCCAATAATAACTCGTTTTACACGAATTCTTTGGGAACGTATCTATCATTTAAAAAAAAATTGGGTATTAATAAACAAATCTGACACAAATTTTGTTGAAATTCTAATCTAAATTATTTACGGAAAAAACAGATTTTTTAAGAGACAAATATAGTTAATGAATTCAGTAAGGCAGTGTTCATTGTAGAATAATTGACAATTATAATTTCAATAGCTTGGGGAAACAAACCCCTATTATCATAAGTTGATATAAAATGAAAAATTAGTCAAATTTTGCAAATTATTATACATTTAAATTTATTTTACTGATTCATAGTCAATTTATAAATACAATGCCAATCGAAAATAAATCAGAGACAAAAGTCGAAAGAAGTTCTTATAATATTTAAACGGAGTCTCTACATGATTTTTGTGAATATATGCATATTTATTTTTAACACAATAAAGTGATAATTTAAGCATTTTGCTGCGAATAATCACTTTATTGTTTTAAATAATAAATGCTGCTGCCAAGAAAAATAATCACTTTATACTATATTTATAAGATAACGCCAATCAAACATTCTTTTCACGATATATTTCGACAGTTTTCTTGTCATCATCAGGTATGATATAATAACTATGTAGATTAAGGATTTTAATCAAATTTATTAATTATATAAAAACTTAAATGGTATCTTGAATGGTAACTTGAATGGTGTCAACAAATAGATGGAGTTGCTATGGGTTATCCTTTAGCCCCAACAATGGCTTCAATTTTTTTAGCAAGCTTTGAAAAGAAAATTGCATCTTTCCAATGTATGAAACACACTGTTTATAATTTAATAAATATTTAATTAATTAATTTTTTTAATTTAATTATAATTTTTAAAAATAATTAAATGTTTTATTAAATAAAAAAGTTTTTATATAATTAATAAATTTGTTTAAAATCCTTAATTTACATAGTTATTATATCCCACCTGAAAAAAACTGTCGAAATATATCGTGAAAAGAATATTTGATTGGCGTTATCTTATAATAAAATCATTGCCATGTATGTTTAATTATTTATACTATATTTATTTTTATTATTTGTTAATTTTTTTGCATTTATTATTAAGCAATTATTTTATCTAAACCTTTCGTCAAAATCCCTTGGTCTAGTCTATTTAATTAAAAAAAAATTCTTTAATTCAAGAATAGAAGAATTTTCTTTGTAATAGAATTATTACTTCAATCTGAGCTCCTTCGTTTGTTCGATATATTTTCTTTTTCATTTCTGACATTTTTCCTGATTTGGATACAACATCGATGTTGTATAAATGTTGCTCATGAACACATTCATAACGTATTTCTTTTTTGAAATAAATCCTAACTGCCATAAAATATTATTAAATAAAAATTCAAATACAACAAAAATTAGAAATAAGATGATGCTGAAGATTTATAACTAATTTTATTCGTGTAATTAAAATTTTTTTAATGGCAAAACTGACAAGACTTCTATAGATTTATAAACGCTTGGTCAATTCTGATTAGAATTTGTGTATTGCGACAAGTTTACAACTTTGAAACGAAAATCCTAAGCTTTTATTTAGTGAGGTGTGGGTTGAGCCGCTATAAGCCATTTTCTCTAGCATCTTTCATTGCTATGGGCTTGTCTTGCTGATTTCTAACTGTTGTGGCCAGAGCGTGCAGTGTTGTCTTTTGTGTACCGCGTCTGATTCTGTTCCCAGTCGTATTTTAATTTCTGCCTTTCGTTTTATTTGTGGCTTATAAATTGTGGTTTCCGTTGTAATGGAGCAATTTTTGTGTATTCAAATTGACTTACAATATTGGCCAGAAATGAAGTATAAGTCAATATACCTTTTTTGTTTTTAATCTTTTGGTGTTCTATTGCTAGATTAATTGTGTAAATTAAAAAATTATATTGTAATACCCCGTTGGAGCTGTTTCCAGCGTAATCCAGAATACAATGCTTCCCTACCATTCGATACCTGTTGAATGAACAATGTATCGAATGGCTGAATGTTAGTGAAAGGTTAGCTCTCTCATATCTATAATTAGCTAACATTCTTATGGGTCAATGGAAGATATGTGTCTGATTTACTTCACGGTCCCTACTGTCGTTTAATGCTGAACAGCAAACATAAGAATTGTAAGAAGATTACACCTGCATAATTCATTTAAATTTATTATACACAAAAACAAAATATTTACATTTAATCAACTTGCAAATGGATATCTGTTGTTCCCTTTTTCAGGCTAAAATTGATGTTTTGAACTCCAGTCACGTTTTCTCGATACGAGATTGTATAAGTTAGTGATGTATATCTTTTTCTAGTGTTCGAAACTTTAAACCGATATTAATAAGCCGAACTTCAGCCATGTTTTCTTGATCTATTGCATTCAAATTGCTAAAAGGGAAGTGCAGGAATGTACTCAATAGATTCGGGCTGACTGTTAGCAAGTTCACCTGCAAAACGTTTAAGAAAGTTAGCCATAATAGGCTTTTGGAAGTTAGTCTCATTATTTAGAATTCTCGAAATCTCCTACTTTAGGCTAAACTTTCTTTTTCTTTTAATCACTATTTCTTTTAATCATTAATAATTCGTTATTATTCTTTTGTTTTTTGTGAATTATATCAGCTGGCGTTTTTAATAAGTATTTATTATTATTAATATTACAATTAATTTTCTCAATTTCCTCTATTTCCTCTAGTACTGTATCGCAGTCAGTTGCATCTATATTTAGATCAATTATAAGACTACTGATAAATGGTCGATATTTTCGTACATCATCAGTAGGCAGTCTAGTATTATTTAGTTTTCGTATTATTATCTTAATCCTCTCGGTCATATTTGTAATATTATGGGATGTTAATTTTTTATTTGAGAATCAACCCAAGATCGGAAATCCTACGATTAAACAAAAACTGCTAAAATCGTATTCTGGACTTCGGCAAGGAGAACCCTTAGTGTTCTGTATTCAAGATCGGAAATGTCATTTGGATCTTGTTATTTATTCATATAAATTTATAATTTTATAATTTATTTAATTTTTGCTATTCGCGACTTCATGTAGTATTTCGCAGTTTTTATTCGATTTTGTTTCTTTTGATTCTTTTCCATTATTTCTTTTTATATATTTTTTATTCGATTTTTATTAATTTACTTTTTAATATTTCGAATTTATTTTATTTACTTTATTCGCGACTCCATATTGGATTTTGCGATTTTTCATCTATTGTCGTTCCCTTTTTGATGAAAATTTAAATAATTATAAATGTACATTTTCAATTTCTTGTGATATTTTTTTAATTCATTTTGCTAAAATTTAATTTTTATCTTTTATTTCTTATTATCGCTTTCTCTTTGAATTTGTATTTATCGTTGGATTTATTTTTTTGTTATGTTTTTATTATTTTCTTGTTGAAGTTCTTACACATGTTATTATTTTAATATTATTTTTATGTTTATGATTTTTTGTGTCTGTTTTCTCAATATTTAAGTATTTATTTGGTGTTTTACGTTGTGTTTTAAGTTTAACTTAACTTAATGTTCTGTTTTTTCCTTTTGTGCTACCGACCTATTTCATCAAAATACTCACAATTATAATATTATCGCCATTCGAACATCTTTATCACTTTATATTTCGATAGCATCACTATCATCATCAGGTTACCTACATTCACGACGGATGAATAACTATACTATATTGATAATATAGTATAGCTATTGATAATATATTGATAATATAGTATAGTAATTCATCCGTCGTGAATGTAGGTAACCTGATATGATGATAGTGATGCTATCGAAATATATAGTGAAAAAGATGTACGAATGGCGATTTTTATTAATAAAATCTTTACCGTGTTTATTTAAGTAATTATAATATTATTTTATATAAGGCCAGTTTTGACCCAACATTACCTTCATACTGATTTTGAGTTGGTATTAAATGTAAATGATTCGCATGGTTACGTTATAATTATGTTTAATATTATTATTAATATTAAATTTTTTGTAGGTACGAAATTTTCTATTACTGACATCATAAAATAAAACAATTTACTTCTTATTCAAAAATGTATTTTAATCCAAATATTATTCAAACAACTTACTAATTTAAATAACAATTTCAAGTTATTAAATTATCATATTTAATACAGATTTTAATACTGATGTTATATTACTTTTATTATTATTATTATTATTATTATTATTATTATTATTATTATTATTATTATTATTATTATTATTATTATTATTATTATTATTATTATTATTATTATTATTATTATTATTGTTATTATTATTATGATTAATTTCAATAAAAATAATAACAAAAATAAATCTAAACTAAATCTTGCCAAATTTTTTAAAATAGACGATGCTAAATTAATTTTCAAATCTTTCGTAAAAATGAATACTTTTCATCTATTTTGCGATTTTATGGACGGGAATAGAAACGATTCCATTGGGAATTCATATCATGTTCAAAATCACATAAATCTTCCTTGAATAAATTTCAACCAGCTTATGAAACGATCAGTTTCTTGATCTCATTTCTGATGAGCGTTTTATAGAAATGCCTGAAACGGTCTCATTATTAATTTAGTTTGACAGAGTGAAGTGAATTATTGTTTTAATATATAACTGTCAATAACAATTATTTTAATCATCTGGTCCCATGCAGCTGAACAAGTCATCAAAAACTAAAAATAATGATGAGTTCATATAAAAAATGCGTGAATCAAATTTAGTTGATTTTATTATTTAACTTTCAATATCATTTGTATAATTAACCCAATTTAGTTTACTCTTTGCTTTTTCTCATTTCTAGCAATTTCTATATTTGATGCATATCTGCAAATTTAATAAAGTTTTAATAAAATTCCCTTTTTACCATTTATTTTTAAACTATTGATCAAAAATTTGTTTTAAATTTATCACCTATTTTCGGCACTGCCATTTTTCAAATATTGCCCGATAGTCTGAAAAGAAATGAAAATAAAGGAAATTGAAAATTCGTCAATGGTGATGAAGATAAAAGATTATACTCATAATAAATTAAATAGTCTTCTATTAAGTCCCAACGACAAAATTAGTGCTTAATATGTGATTTTAATTATTATACTGGAATAACGACAAGAAAGTTTAAGATCATTTTGGAGTTACACAAAAATACAGAAGATAAATGGAAATTGTTAATATTATTTAAAAAAAACTAATTAAATTTTCGAAAAAGTAAAATCCAATATATTTCAGACAGAAAAAATGGTATCCGGAGACAAACAAAAGTTGAAGATGAATAAAATAATTTAAATAATGGAGATCCCTAAAAGAGAATAAAGCGGAAAAAAATTAATTGTTATAATTTATTGTTCAAGGAAAACTCATAATAAAACTCATCATAAAACTCATATTAATTGACACGTCGATTAATTATCTGATTTATTTAGAGATATTTGGTTGTTGGTACTGAAAAGCGAACATGACTTTGGCAATTGAACATGATAATTGATATAATATAAATAGGAACAGTGAGTAGAAAAATTTGTCTTTTTGGTCAAAACAAAGAAGGTGCACTTTAATGAGAAGAACAAAGCTAAAGCCTATACTTAACCATCAGGCTGCAAATTGGCAACCGACTAAATGAAATTCTTGGGTAGGCCTTACCCAGCATTTGTCTGATATTGTTGATGCAAATGTATTCTGGATATTTATAAAGAAATCAGTATATTACATTCGTAAAAAACTATGCATTACCAGATCTAAAAAAGAAAAAAGAAAAGCCGAGTTTGACAAACAAATTATTTCCAAATGAAAAATTTATCTTCCTATGTTATAATAGTTTTATAATCTCTATAGTAAGAAATGATTTTGAACTTGGAAATATATAAAGCCACTCTAAATATTTATCTTGTTTAAATAACGATTTTATTTGAAATATTGTTTTATCTAATCGTATAAAATAAAAATTTTTTTTCTAGAAAATTTAGATTATTATCAGTTAAATTTTGATAAATTAGCATAAATTTTGAAAATAAAAATGTAATATTTATAATTTATTATTTTATTTAGAATTACCAAATATCCATAATAGATCCTAATGCTAATCAAGCATTTATAAATGTTTTATTTATTATAATACTTTTACTGAAAATATAAGGGAATAAATTTACGTCGAAATTTTCACATGGTTAGTTGTCATTCAATAAAACTTGTCCCTGTCTTGCCTTTAAGATTTTAGACTAAAAAGAAAAATATTTAATCTTACGGAGGATTATATTTTTAGGGTTTTTACTATTAACACCTTCCAATTTAGAGATTCCAATTGGAATCATTATTTCTAAATTCATTTTTTGTACATTTTTGTTTTTGACATTATCTAACGTAAATAGTATTTTTCTAAATGAACTGTAAAAAACTTTTGGTTAGAAAAAGTAATAAATATTGTTATTTATTTTTCAAAAAATTGTTAATTATTATTATTATTGTTACATTTTTTCAGAATAGTAAAATCCCATTTTAAATAATTTTAGCAAGTATTTAATTTACCTGAATTACATAATAAATTATTGTTTTCAACCAATTGCATGTCTTACGGCGATGGAAAATAGCCGGCCCACCAATCATTGATCACTTAAATAATAGATTTTTAAAAATATTATTTTAATTTGAAATTTTAAAAATAAAATTAATATTTATTTAAAATAATATTATGAAAATAAAATGTTTTACTGAATTGACTCGAGTTATCGTTAGAAATTTATTATTCATCCATTTACAAAATTTTTTGTACATCACTGTACATAAATCTAGATTTCAACAAAAGTCCTTTGATCTGCCTTACTGCCTCAAGTGACTTATAAATGGAAAAGGTATTATCTCTTATCTCATAGAATGTTAACGTAAAAGTTTTGAATATTTAGGAAATCATAATATAAATAATTAATAAGACTTTAAGGCAAATTAACTTTGTTTTATTTACATATTCTATATTTTATAAATTTTTGATTTAAGTGTTTGTGTCTAGTGACACCAAAATTTCATTATATTTGACAATTGTTGAAAAAGACAAACATTTATCTTTATGAGTTTTGCTTTACATAAGTCCCTAATAATCAAAGTAATTAATTGTTTGATGTATGTATGAATGTGTTTGTTGCTACATGTACACTTGTTTTCATGGAATAAAATTTTTTTTAACTTTATTATTCGGAAAACAATGTGTCAGATTAAAAGTATGAATTCAATGTTTTAAAATTTAAATAAAATTGAAGCTGTCGAGAAAATAAAATAGATAACGCCGAAAATTATGAAGATGAATTTAAATGATTATTAATAATAAATTTGATTTTTTTTATATTAATTTTTTATATAAATGGCTAATATTTAATAATTGATGCTCCAAATTTGTAAATTATAAAAATAAATGAACATTTTGATATTTATACTAAGTTATTAAAATAAATATATGTAGCTATTAATATAAAAACATCATATTTAAGTTTAAAATTGTTAAAATTCACTTTAAATTGTAAACATTTCAAGAAAAAATAAAATCATACACTAGAGAGCAATAAAAATGGCTAAATGAACATTGATTTAAAGATTAATAATATAAATATACCTACCTATAATAAATGTGTGTGCCATAACCAAGTGAAATTTAATTAAATCCATGTCATTAAATAATGGCTTACACTATAGACCAGTGTTTCCCAATTTATTTTTCGCGCGACACAGTATTCAAACTGACCCCTTTCTGTGACACAGTGGATTTTTTATGAGAGCGATATGTGAAAACTAAAAAATTTTTTTATTCTTTTTTTTTATTTTGTTTTTTTATTCTTTCTTTTTAATTTATATGTTTTTTTGTATATACTGTTTTTAATAATAATATTAATATTTTTTATAAGATAATTAAAGAAATTATTAAAAAATTAAGAAATTTCAATATTTTTAAATAATAGTTTTTCTGTTCTTTTTTTTGTTTTTATATCAACAGTACATAAGTATATTATTTTTGTTTTATATTTTTTTTGTATGTTTTTACATAAATAATTCAAGAAACTTTCAAATTGCACGTAATTAAATAAAATAATGGTCGAAATAAACTGAAATATTATCATACAGAACTAAAATTAATATAATACACAACAACATAACATCAAAATTTTATTTTGCCAAAATTAGTGAGAGATATGTGCACGTTGTTCGGAACACAGCTTTTTTATTCGAGGTCGAATCTTCGATAAAGCAACTCTAAGTTCTTCTTCAACAGATAATAGCCTCTCTCGTTTTTTGTTTTTTATTTCATTTAAAGCTGAAAAACCCAATTCGCATAAATAAGAACTTGAAAAAGGTAATAGCACATTCAAAGCTTTTTTTGACAATATTGGACTTTCTTTTTCTATTCCGACCCAAAAATTACATAAATCTTCATCATTAAATTTCATTAGAAGAGTTCGGTCATTTTGCATTTCTAAAATTTCTTCTTCCTCTTCTAGTGAAAATGTTGTTGTATCCAAATTGCTGCTAAAAGGGTTTCGCACCCAATCAAAACTATTAATGTTAAGTGATGGAAAGTAAAGGTCAATTTTCTGATCAAGTAAATTTAATGTTTCCGTAATCAGTGTTAAAACTTCGGAATTGAAACAAGATTTTGATATGCAGGGAAACATGTCTAGGTTACCTTGCAAAACCCGCCGCTTCCACATATTTAGTTTACTCTTAAAAATATTTAATTTATCAGTAGAACTGAGAATATTTTCTTGTTTTCCTTGCATACTCGAATTTAATTGATTAAGATGTAAAAAAATGTCCGTCAAAAAAGCAACTTTTGAGCACCAAATATCATCACTTAATAAATCACAGAACTCATAGTTATTCATTGTGAAAAATATCAAAATTTCATTTCGCAGTTCATAGAACCGTGTCAGAATGTTCCCTTTGGAAAGCCATCGAATTTCAGTATGGATAAGCAATGTCAAGTGATTGGCTTCCAACGATTCACACAATTTCGAAAACAAGCGTATGTTTTTTGGCTTGCTCTTGATATAATTTATCATTTTTATTACTTGATCAAGTATTATTTTCAAATCATCGGCAATACATTTCGCTACCAATGCTTCTCGGTGTAAAAAGCAATGAGTTGTTATAATGTGTGGGTTTTGTCCCTTAGCAATCGTTAAGAATCCCTTCACGGAACCTGTCATAGATGGGGCACCATCAGTGCAAATACTATTACACAATTTCCATGAAATTCCATATTTTCCCAGATAATCATTAATAACTTTGAATATATCCTTACCAGTTGTAGTTTCAGTTAATTCTTTACAACAAAAAAACTGATTAATTATACTTCCATTATATACGAATCTTATGAATGCTAGAAGTTGGGCTTTTCCGCTAATATCTGTTGATTCGTCTACTTGTAGGGCAAATACTTTACCTGAAGTAATTTCTTCAATTACCTGTTGCTCAATATCATCTGACATGGTTAAAATTCTCCGACTGATTGTATTATTCGAAAGAGGTACTTTCTTAATTTCCTTTTCCGCCTCCTCTCCTATCATGGTCTTAACTATAATTTGACAAGCGGGCAAAATAAGACTCTCAGCTATAAGGTGAGATTTCTTCTTTGTTGCAATTAATTCCGCAATAAGATAACTTGCCTCTTGAGCTTTTTCGGATACTTTTACTGTTTTTACAAATGCGTTTCTTTGAATTTTTTTAGAGTCCAAAATTCTCTGAAAATAATCCGAAGTTTTGTTAGTTAAATGCGAATGTCTTAATTGAAAATGCCGTTCCAATTTATTTGGAACCATTGATTCATTTGATAACTTTTCATCGCACACAACACAAATTGGAATTGGGCATGTCTCACTACCAACGTATGAAAATCCCATATTTAGATAAGATATATTATATTTTCGGCAAGCTCTAACTTTTTTTGAGGATTTATTTGCATCGCTTTCGAAACAATCTTTTGAAGTTGATGTTGGCATTGCATTTACTGTTGCCGAATTATCAGAATTAATTGCAATATTTAATTCCTCTACTTCATCGTTTGCTGACCTTTTTCGAATTATAAACTTGTCCATCATGGATATTTTTATTGAAACACTTTTAAACAATAAAATTTACTACTATTACTGTCTATTAAAAATAATTTACTTTAACTATGAAATGTTATCGGGTCATGCATTAAATACGTGCCAAGTAGTGTTATTTGAATTAGAAAAACAACTAAATTCAATGCATATGTACTGTTTAGTTTCTTTGACACATAATTTGTTTTAGGAAACCTTTTAGTATTATTATTGTTCAAAATAAATTATCATTAAAAAAATTAATATCAAGTTAACCATAAAAAATATAGTTTTTGAACCTCTCTCTATTATTTATATTCTATACTTAAATCTTATTTATATTACAAAGAAGTTAATGGCCTACTTAGTAACGAAAATCTTCTTTTGGAATTTTTTTTAAGACTTAAGACTATATAATTTTTTTTACAATTTTGCGACACACTTAGAGCCCTTGTGTGACACACCAGTGTGTCGCGACACACCTTTTGGGAATCACTGCTATAGACGGATAAAAAAATTTTCTGTTTGAAGAAAAAGAAATACCTGCACACAGGCACGGTTCACAAAATCTTTATAATAAAAATACACACAAATCGACATTTAATAAACTCCAACTTTTTTTTAATTTTAAAACGATTAAATATGAATTCATTGTAGGATATCTCTGATGCTAACACATTTTTAAACTCCACCTAGATTGTATTTAGTAAAATTGAAAATAGAGAAATTATTAAAGTTAGCCCAGCTCATAAATTTAGCAGAATGTGTTTCAATAATAGATTTTCTGCAATACGCCAAATAGTTAATGTACAACTTAAAAACCAGATTAGAGTAATTTAAGAAATATATGTCTTATCTCTTTTATAATGAAATCTAAAGAATTTTTAAAAATATTTATATTAAATAAAAAAGAAAATCAATCATTTAATTACATAGAATTTAACATTAAAAATCACCATTAATATTAAAATTAACACAAAAGACTGGATTTTATTTAATATCCAATTTGCACTTTATTGTAACTGAATGAAAATAACTGATGACAAATCATTAGTCATGTATTAGATTTGCACACCAACTTGTATTATAGGAGAAGATTTATTTCATGAAATCTGGTGTGAATTAAGTGTGATATTTTGTAATCATGATTACATAACAATAAATAATATTCTAGATATAGATACTTCTCATTATGATGATAATGATATAGAATTTAATAACTCAATCTTATCTTTTATAACATGTCATATCTTGAGTTTTCTTGAAAATTGTTTTATTAGTAATTCTTCATCATATTTAAAAAATTACATAATTAATGCAATTAATTACAGTCTCATATGATGTATTCAGCAGAACGGAATTTATACTTAATTTTGATATCATATATTTATATGTATTATATTTACATTTACTAAAATTACTAGTTAGATTATTATTTGACTGAAATATTTTTTATTAAATATATAAAAGTATGATGTCTTGAATTTAAGTTGTTTTCGTTCATTTTTTTATTCTACAAACTTTTTTTTTATTTTACAAACTTTATTCTAAGTCTTAAGTGCTAAGTATTCATAGACTTTCTTTCTTTTTCTAACAGACTTTTAATATGAAAATATTATGTATTTATATAATATTTATGCCAAAACCAGTAGAGATTGTTTTGAAGAAATATTGGCTCTTTCTTAATGAAAATATATTTTCTTCATTGGTCTTATGTTATATAATAACACTTATATCTTAAAATAAAGAGTAATTGGATATGGTAATATAAATTCGATTCAAAAAATAATAAATATTATTAAAATGTAAATGTTGTATGGGTTTTATTAATTATTGACCTGACTCCTTTCGTGCTTTAATAACAATAATAACGAAAGCTAACAATATCATATTTATTGATTCAATACAATTCCAACAGATTATCAGCCGTTACAATTCAATTCTTTCCCGACTCGGTAATTTTTTTTCATTCAATTCTGTTTTTGTGTTTTCTTACTTTTTAATTTTTGTTTTATAGTTTAACTTATCAATCCATTTAGGTACATTTTACTGTTAATTCAATCATCAATTCGCATTTCCCATTATAATTTAGATTTTGCTATTTGGATTAGATTCACTGTTTTTTGACAAACAAGTTTCTACCAATTTAAAAACTCCACGTCTTTTACTTTATTGTCTTATTTAATTATTAATATATATATATATATATATATTATAAGAACTTTTTTCAAATTTCACCACTGACTTCTTTTCCATTTGCACATATTTATTAAAAAGCTTGACTAAGTTATCCAACAAAATGCCGTTTCAAGAAAAACTTATTAATTGTAAATAAACTAATAAATGATTGCAAAATTAATAAAAATTGTATAACGAAGAACAATTTCTTTTTTTATAATTATCTTTAGTACGGGAAAAAATAAAGCAACATAATTTTAACAAAAAAAAATTTAAATTACTTATGAAAAATTGTTTTCAAATTTATTCATTTTCCGTAAAATGTTTACTATTTTCAATTCATTCAATTTGTTGTTGTATTTTCTATTAAATAGCCTGGTAACAAGTTGAACATTACAATTTATTTTGTTGTTTTTATTCCAATTTTATTTAAATATTTAAATTTTATTAAATAATTTAAAATCTTTACAATTTTTGATTGCTATTTGTTACTTGAAAATTAATTTTATATTGATTATTGAAAATGAAATTAAGAGCAATTATTTATAAGATTTGATATTAAATTAACGTAAAAGACTTGTCAATTTTTAAAAAATTTTAAATATTGAGATTTTTCTAGAATACTGCTCAACTCAGTGACTTTGAAAGATTAAGAACTCTTGGAACTGGATCTTTTGGCAGAGTAATGCTAGTTCAACACAAAGTGACCAAAGAATATGGAGCAATCAAAATACTGGATAAACAGAAGGTAAGGATCAGTTAAAATAAATTTATTAAAAATACATTTTGGTCTTTTGCAAATAAAATGACATTATTAGTAAAGCAAAGTTTAGTTGTTTGTTCAAAGTATTTGTATAGCTTTAATTCTTCAATAAATGAATAACTATATAAAAAGTTTTTAACTGAAAGTAGTACAAATCTACAACTTTGCATGACACTATTGGCATCTTTGTACCTGGAAAATTTTCAAATTCCAAAATAATAAATGCAAAGGTAAGGACGATAATTTGGATTTGGTAAAATGCTTTTTACATTATAAATATTTATATAATTTACATTTATATAACATTCAGTTGTGCGTTTACGTAAAACAGTGTCCAAGGTGCAAATATTTTGTGGATCCTTCTAAACATATACACCAAGAGTCTAAGATTGTGCAAAATGTTACACAAAAACCCACTAAATTTTAACACTAAATAGGATGCAAATATAATTCTAAAACTTTCAACGCCTAAACTGAGAAGTTCTACGTTGTTTTACATAAAAATTAATTATAAGTTCAAATGAACCAAGACAATTATATATTACAATAATATAATTTCATGAGAATGCTCAAGTGTAAAAATATAAAATATATAAAATATAGTTAAAATAATTCAAGTCAAAATTCAAAAATGTTACTTTTTATAATTACAATTTTTATTTCATTCGTTCGCCGCTGAGACCTGGCAGTAATTTAAGGTGACCAAATCATTCAAGTACCAAACAAATAGGCTTTTCCTTTATCTAGATGACCATGTGATACTTAGTATAGTATATTAGAAATCAGAGTACAATTTCAATGAGAAAAATACGATTTTAGATGTCACTGACGAAACTTATTTATTTTGCATCAAATACTGCAGTTTGTCTCTATAGCCTAATGTAGCAATGGCAAATACATGGCACACTAGAGATTTATAAAATGAATTATAAAAACAAACTTTTTTAAATTTACAAATCAAAAGTTCTTTTGGTAATCTTCTATTTGATATTCTAAAATTATTTCAATTTATTTTCAATTTCGTATAATTACAATTTCTCTATTAGTATAAATTTTAAAATTAATTTAGAAGAAAATACAAATGTTCGTCAGCTTTTATAAAATCAAAACTTCGAATGATCTTTTTTCATTTTGTTTCATCTCGCTTCTTCTTCTACTTCTTTGATTTTCTTTTTTTATTTCTAGTTTCGAGATAATAATATTGAATAATATTTTATATACATGCATTAAATACATAACAACATCGACGAGTTTATTATTTTCATAGTTTTGTTTCAGTATAGTAGTAATATTACTTAAAACAATAAAATGATAATTTAAGCCTTTTGCTGCAAATAATGTATTTAATGAAAGAATTTTCGACTATACGATAGTCCTTGTCAATCTCTTTACTTGTAATAAAATTAAACAAAAATTCTGTATCAATATTAAAAAAGTCAATATTCGATTTTGTTATTTTAAAAGATATTTGCTCCATTGAATTGTTATCAAAGAAAAAACAAAAATTTAAGAATAAAGTTTTTACCATCTTGGACTCTAGATAGTTGTGACTTTTTCTCAATTTATTTGGATGAAACAAATTATTTTAAGTCGTCTGCTCGATTAACAATTTTTGCACTTAATTCAAAATAGAATAAAATGCACAATAAACTTTTAAAATTGGCAAATATGCTGGAAAGAACAAGAGGTACAGATTTTGTATGGAAAAATGTAAAGCCAGAAACAATTAGCATCTGCTTTCGTAAAGTCTGATTCGATCTAAGGATTTTGTGAATACCTTGTCTGTCATCAACCTAAGGAGGAGAGGGATAATAAAATTTTAGAAGAAATTTTAGCAAACGGCTTCAGTCAGATTCAATAGACGAAGTGCAATCATCAGGATTGGAAGAAAATAAAGTTTAAATCCACAAGGCGTCAGGCATAACTAAATGGCTTCATGAAACAGAACGTTTCTTGGTTTCACCATGGACAGTCAGAAGACAGTCGTAATATAATGCAACAATTTATTACATGTGATTAATTCCGTGAGAGATGTAAAAGACACGAACCTTATCCAAAAAGATATTTGTTCAACTGTAATTATCAATTATTCACATTTACAAATACTAAAATATTACTGACATGGGACTACAGCCGTTGTTAATCAAATTAAAATAGAATTATGTGATTCTATATAAATAATAATGTTTTGATATATTTTAAATACGCCTAAAACGACGCGAATCGAAATCATTTATCGTATGTGTTTATACCAGTATTTCATTAATTGGTATCTTGTAGTAAATTTCATGAAAAAAACCAAATTTTATTAATAAAAACATGATTTTATCTCATAGGTTTATGAATATCAACAAAAACTTTAATTCATTATAAATTAAAACAGTACATTAAATAAAAAAACTTAAAAATTATTAAATTAAAACAGAAGTTCGTTAAATTCATAAAAATTATAATTTTTACATTTGATAATTTTTAAAATCCTTTAATTCATTTTAAACTTTTAAAATTATTTCAAATTAAATTTTATTTGCAGTCCCTGAAAAATTTACAAGTTAAAAAATTATTAAAATTAACAATGCAATTAAAATTTTAACGACGCAAATCGAGGTTTAGGTGTATATAGTTCAAATACTTATTTTTCAGTTATAAAAATATCTATCTATCTATCTATTTATCTATCTATAATATAATTTTAAAAATAATTCAAAAAATTATTCATTAGAAGAAAACGTTATTATTATTTTGAATTCTAATCTGATATTACTGAACTTTTCAATATCTAAACTAATAATGTCCAACAATTTTTCACTAGGCTCCGTGATGTCATCAATTGTTGATGATGAAAAAGCACTATTTTACAAATCAACACCGGAATTACCAGATTTGATTGGTATATTTAGGCATAAGTTAAGTATATTATATAAATTAATGTATCTAATTTGAAAATAAAAGACTTATTGCTTTAATGCTATATTAAAAGTCATAATAAATAATTACAACAATACATATAAGGCGTTAATAAATTTAAACCAAAAAATGTGAATTCTGACACTTTGCCATTTTTGGAATGGATCGAATATTTGTTGAAATAATATTTGACCTTTTGATCAAAGAATGAAAATGAAAATAAAAATGAAAAGAATATTTTTCTAATATTACTAATTAAATCGCTGCAATATATTGTTGACATATTTGTATAATGCACGTATATGTTCTTCAAGCCAGGAAAGTGTTAAATAATGGGGTGTACGGAATTAATTAATTCTAATGTTATAAAATACACAAAGTCAAATAATTATAGTAAATGTTAATATGGAAACCCATTAATATTTATGAATTTAAACCAATCAAATATTTGAATCAGATTTAATTTGAGCATTGTCCTTGTTAAAATATGATCCCATTTTGTGGAAATATGTATTCAAGCGAAGAAAATAGTTACATTTTGATTCAAAAATTAAGAATATATTCATTTTCTGAAAAATATAAGTGTAGTGCCTTCGCTTATACACACATATATATATATATATATATATATATATATATATATATATATATATATATATATATATATATATATAATATTATAAATAAAAAAGTTTTCTTAAATTTGTTTAAATAACGAGTAATAGTGAAGATCGATCTTCCCAATAATGTACGAAATACGAAACAGAAATACACACGTTTTGAAAAAAAGAAAAACAAGAATATAAGAAGAGATGAATCTCACCAATAAAATTTACAGTAACAGTTCAGAAGAAACTTTTCATCCAGCACGAGTATCGCAGCCAAATCATTCTCACCTTCGGATGGATTCAAATATCAAACATCGCAATTTTATAATTAATATATTTTCGTTGTTATTAATTATTTTTTTCATAGTTACTATAATGAGTTCTAGTAATATAAGCTTGTAATTATTAAATTTTTATGAATTTTTATTTGTAAATACTTTTATCCTCTTTGCCAATGATTGATTGTTAATAAGTTCTAGAAAGATTTCAAAGAAAAGCTAATTTGTCAATTAATTTCAACCATTTTAATCTTTCATGAATATTGTGAAAATATAACTCAAAACAATAAATAAGTAAGTCATTTTTGCTGTGTTTATTACATCATATATTTCAATCTAAAATATGTCCTGTTCACTCCAAAACAAATTTAATTAAATTTTACCTTTCCTTTTTATCTTTTTTCACATGATTGTGAGAATTTTATTAAATTAATTAATTAAATCCATTAAATTAATTAATTAATATTATTAACAATTTAATTAATTGATTGTGTGAATGTATGCCGGTTATTGATGCTGATTTTGGAGATTATACATGATTAATATTATTAACTATTTTTCAAGGTTGCGTCATGGTATCTTTACCCTTTGGGTACGGAGTTGTTTTTTGGAAAAAAGAATTCTCCGAATCATTCATTTATTTAAAAAATGCAATTTAAAATGTTTTACAGTGTCATATAACTCAAAACAATTGTTTATGGACAATTCTACATCACATTTAACACATTAATATTTCGAATCCTTTTTCGGATTTGTTTCTTTTTGTTGTATTAAAACACATGTAAAATCTTTAAACATTTTATCTTATTGCAGTTGATAGAATGAGTAAAGAAAAATGTTTTGTGTTCAAGCGTAAAGAAGATTTTGTTTATGTTTTGCCTTTTGAAAATTCTTACTTTCAATAATTTATTCGATCATAAGAACTGTAAAATCACGTAGTTGAATTGTTCTTATTTTTGTAAATGTCATAGTCATTTTAAGGAGATAAGTCCACCAAATAAAAGCATATCTTTTTATACAGTTTGATGGTCTTTTTAACACATTTAGTAAAGGTAGATTGCATGTCAGTCAATTCTACCGCACCCATAAATGTATTAAAATCCCGAATGCAGACAGGTTTAATTATTTTGAAAATGTAAATATTCTGAGTCCGTACTCAAAGGGTTAAATTAGTTTTTCAAAGTTTCAAATGATATTCAAAAGGTGAATTTAATCTTTATTTGGAAATTTAGAGTTTAATATTGAGTATTACATCGGATTTGGGAAGGGGGCTAATTAATTAATGGTCGTTTTGTATATTTATTAAATCAATTAATTTAAAATAGAAAATATTTGTTTTATTTTTAATTATATATTTCTAAAATTAAAATCAATTCTAGAAATATTTTTGTTTAAAAAAGTGTTTTTAATTTATCCCAAAATAAAATTTGAAAACAACTGATAATTAATATAATTTCAACAGTTCGTTAGCTAACTGAATTATTAGACAAAAATTCATAGTTTATGTCTCAATTATTTTTTTCCACAAAATTTTCATCTGTTCAAATATATCAACACGATTTAGAAAATCAGACAAAATTTCTTTTTGATCATTATAATAATTTAGGCGCTATTAACAAAATATTTATGCGATATTTGATATTTTACAGATCACTAATTTTCTTTAAAATCGGTGTCATTTTTCGATTATTAAAATTATTAAAAAAGAATTAAAATTTTCTAAAAGAACGTTTTAAGATTAACTTTGAAATCTTTTACAATAATAGCAACAATAATAATAATAATAATAATAATAATAATAATAATAATAATAATTATTATTATTATTATTATTATTATTATCAGTGTTTTTTTTCAGACGGAACGCTCCGGAACGGCGTTCGGCACCTTTTACCGCTGAATGATTTTAAAAAATTGACATATGTTTTGGTTTTTTGTCATATTTCTATTTCTGACATTTCAAATAGTCAATTACAATCAAATTAAAAGTAGTAGTCGTACGCCAAAGCGAGTGAATCATTACTCCGTGCTTCCTATGTGTTATTACTATTATATAAAACAAGCTCAATGTAAATATACTCCATTAATATACTACGTCATTAAAATCGTTTCATGTCGTCGGCGTTGTAAAATCTCACGCGCTTCGATCCTTCGAAGTATGTTGATTTATGGTTACTTCGGGGAAGACATTATGCTGTAGACACTAAGAGCAAGGAAAGGAGACGAGATGATTTGTAAAAAAATTATGGAATTTGCAATAAATAACTTTACGATTTCATTTTTCTTTACATTTTTTCTACATTATAAAATTTATCGGTAATAAGTTACTAATAACTAATACGTGTATATTTTGTGTCCTGCATAATTATCTTATTTGTTAGCTAATTTTTTTGCATATAAAGGATAATACAGATACGTTCCGGTACCTTTTTTCCAGAAAAAAACACTGATTATTATTATTATTATTATTATTATTATTATTATTATTATTATTATTATTATTAATTTATTGTTTTTGTGTATATAATTATATATATATATATATATAATTTTTGACAAATTAACGATCATTTTCAATTAGCAGAAATAAGCAATTGTATAATAATAGCAAAATACGAAGTATATTAAAATTCAAAACGATTGTAAGATCCATCATTTTCAGAATCAGATGTGACAGAATGCAGCAGTTTAACTAATTTCTTGTATAGCAATATCAAATATTTTTAGTTTCACCATTTTTTATGAGTTTTTAGTTCTATTATTAATAGTCTTCTTTAATATTCTATTAAAAACTGATTAAAATATCTTTAATTTTTACATAAACTCCTTGAATTTTTAGACGGCTTTACAAATTTTCAAAATATGAAGGTAAATGATAAAAAATCAGGGCTTTCACCATGGCTTGCCTCGACTTAAATTTTCACTAACTATCAAGTGAAATATTTCTATAAACCTATTTATTCTCTATTTTCTAAATTTTCTTTGTATTTACAGATCTAAAAATAAATTGAAAAGTTCCTCTCAACTTCATAGATCTAGCTAACGTTGTCATCCAGATCATTCGTATATTGTACAAAGGAAAGATATCATCATTAACCTTTAAACGCCTGAATTAATTAATTTAAATTTAAAAAAATATTTTTTTCATAAAAACATATAGAAAATAAATAAATATTATGATAACTCTAATTTATACAGCCTGAATTTGGGGGACGATTTTAAGGGTTTGTAACATATTAAATATAAATTAAATACAATTCAAGTTAAGAATTATTCCTAATTCATATGGAATTCTTGAGAACAATTGATATTTTTATTTAGGCATAAATTTACTTTACACTTGTCACAATACACATTTGTTTGCACTTTACAGCCTGGTGTTTAACAACACTGTCAACTTTCTTGAATAACTGGGCCCATGACACATTCCATCTAATCCTATATTTTTAGAAGGAATATCAGCTGCTGGGCTCCTTATTTTCTTTTTTATTTTTTTGCAGTGTTCATCGTTAAAAGGTTAACAAATTGTTTATTAGAAGTTGCTAACACATCTTCTAAATTATTTTTTAAATCCGGTTCAAAAATTAACGTCATAATTACAAGTATTTATTTAATGAAATATTGTATAATTTCCAAACAAATTTTCAGTGTTGAATAAAATATTTTAAAAACCATTTATTAAAATTTCGATATTTAAAATATATTTATTTAAAAATGTTTTACTAATAAAAGCTTGTTTAATTTTTTAATTTTTTAATTTAAAAATTTAAATTTAAAAAATCTAATTTAAAAATGTTTTTAAAAGTTTTTTTTAAATAGTCAATTATTTATCATTTAAAATTATTTTAATAAATCATTGAAATATTTATTTCTCAGCTGAAAACACCTCACACTGTTTATAAATAATTTGTTTTGCAGATGGATAATGTTTAAACCTATTTTCCAAATTTAACAGAAAAATAGAGACCATTAATGATTACTGCAATAACAGCCACTTGCTTATGTCATTCATTACTTAAAATAAATTTCACTTTAAAAGTAACAAACTTAAGAAGATTTATTTTAATCTAAGATGTTGTAATTATCAAATTATTTGTTTTTCTTTTCGATTTTAACATTTATCAGATTTTAGTCATTGATGCATAAATCATTTGTCAAGTGATAAGCTATATTTACGGTATGAAGGACATAAAAGAGAAATTGATAGTTTTTCAAGCCAAACTTTTAATTTCAAAACAATTAAGTGTCTTGAAGAATCAAAAAAACAATATATATTTGACAAAAAAGAAATCGCTTTAAAATAATAAATTTGAAAAATATATTATAAATATTATATTATATATATATATATATATATATATATATATATATATATATATATATATATATATATATAATAGAGATTCTGTAGGATATAGGAACAATGATTGCTTTTTACTTTATATCTCACTGGATGTGTATATTATTCACATAAGAAATATCAACATTATATTAGTTTATTATTGATATCACAACTTGACAAGATATCATTTTTTTGAATATTAAATGCACCACAAATATTGAATGAATATGAATGTAGTTGTTTCCAATAATTTATTTTTAGAAATTTCTGATTGCAATTTTTAACTTTAATCAAGCTAATCAAAACAATTTTACAATATCATACAAATAATAACAATTATTATTATTATTAGGAAGCCCCACTCTAACACCAAACTGATCAAAGTTTTCAAATTATTTCTCCATGTATTACTAAACTTAGCGTTCATAAACTCTACTACGCAAATAATCATAAACCCTTCTCCCAGAACGGTACATACTTTTCCAAATAAAGCAACTATTTGACAAGATTTATTAAAATAAACAACGTGCCACTTAGTAGTTCTTATTAATCATGATGTTCATTATAGAAACGTCAAGTTTAAAAAAATCGTTTCAATTATAGCGTTTTCAAAATTATTATTTTATAAATATTATTCTAATTGTCGTTTTCTTTTTGTTGTTTAAACAAATTTGTTTGTTTTAGTAAGTATTAGACAATTGAAACAAATATATGAAAATTTCTTAAATTCATGTTCTGATTTAGAGAAATGTATAAATAATATGTTGGAATTTGTTTTTTCTTTTTCGTTTAGTTTGACGGTTATAAATGTGGGCTTATGCTCAATGATTATGTAAATAATTCCACAAATTTGGACATTTTATATGGGATAACTACAAATCTATTCATATTATATATAGTTTATATATATATATATATATATATTGAATGGTTTATTAAATAATAAAAAAACAAATAATGATTGAACAGAAATGACCTTATTGCATGCACTAAGAAAAGAACAACAGTGGACATAAAGGAATAAGAAGTAATAAAAATGATGCTCGAGGATTGTCAAATTTATTTGGTGGATTGCTGCCGCTGGATTTTAGATCAGATTCATCAAATTACATATTTTCAGATCAAAGTTTCGACAATTTTGTAACGAGTATTATGAATCAATTTGAATAGAGTGGTCCTCCACCAGCAAATGAGGCAGATATTGAGAAATTACAAGTCAAGAAAATCACCGCAGCTAATAATACAGGTGCCATTTGTCTGTCAGATTATGAGGTGGCCGATGAAGTGTACGAGTTGCCCTGTCAGCACAGATACCCTGTTCAGTGTCTAGAAGCGTGGTCAATTAAACAAGGATAAAGATAATGGTAAAAAGATAACAAGAGCTGTTCTATGATCAGAAAAAACGGTTTAGTACTGGTTATTCATAATATTACAAATTACACAATATGCTGTATGAAAGACTCTTATAAAATCTTGTACTTGGATATTACTTGGATAGAAGTGAAGAAAATTGTAGCTATTGTGGCTGATTCTCAAATAGAAAAGGCTAGAAAAACATTCGCGATTAATTATTTAAATATATATTTATCTGATCTATTATGTCAAAATGAGGCTGGGTTTAATCTACATACAACTCGAGGCCATTGGTATTGTCCAAGGAATTACTCAGTTAACATTTTAGTACATTCTAGAGGACGGAATGTCAGTGTATTGGCCTTGGCGACATTAGATAGAAGTTAAATGTTTTACTCTGACTCCAAGCGTGTATTTGATTAATCCACAAATCACACTTGACAACAGAAGTCTTTATTGATAATACATTGTTTTAATATTCATATATATATACTTTACTTTCTTTCAAAAAATCTACATCTTTTAATCAATGAAAAAGTGTACTCAAAATTCTGCAATTGGAACAATTTGTGGATCGAAGAAATGCTTCACCAATATATTGAATGGACAATCTCGTAAAGCAACTGCTGGTACTCCTTCCCGCCGTCAGATCACAGTCAATGGATGCGTTAAGTTTAAATAAGCAATTACGCTCGGTTCATGGAGACTGCAATTGAATATTCAAATAACACAAAATCAGGAGAGTCTTATTCAATAAAATGTAATCTTATTACTGAATTTTCAAATACCAGATACATTTTATACAAAGATGAGGAATCAAATAAATATATTGCACCAATTAGTTTTATGTTCTTACATGGTATTCTACGGACAGTATGACATGATTTCTTATATATAACAAATAAAATGCATTAAGAGCACATAAGACAAAACTATTTTTTACGAATATTGAGAAAAATGGCATAAGTGCGTACATTAATTCCATCATTTAACGAAAAATAATTCCAACTTTAACCAAAAATGTTTAAATACCATTTATAAAGAATACCCGTTGAAATCTCTTTATTTAAAATGTGCAACCTTTCTATCAAAATTTAACTCTAATAGAATCATAAGTTCTTTTTTATGAATTATTCAACTTTTAATTTTTTTGTTTTATATAATTTTTATTTAATCAAAATTAGAAAATCAACTAATAAAATTAATTTAAAGCACAAAATAATTAATTTTATTCATTAGCATAAATAAATTTGAATTAATCTGCAAATACTTGAAAAGTCAATACCGAAAATGTGAGTTACATTTTCGGATGGGCTTTTTAAAATAATGTGTAATATGATATTCGATGAAATTATTAATGACAAATTAGTTTCGAGCTGATTTGTCAGAAGATAATATTAAAATATTAAATTAATTAATCAGAGAATTTACAGGAAGTATAAAAAAGTGAAAATCGGAAGGTTGACATTTAGCTTCAGATAAGGGATTAAGAAAATCTGACAGTAGAATTAAAAGGAAATTTGTCGTGAAATAACAATTAGGATTTTAAAAATATTATATATAACTTTTGAAGGAATATTAATGAGATGGGAATATTATTGCAGAAATGATCAAATTGTTTTCAAAAAGTCTGAGTTTTTTATTTGTAACACAAAAGTTTATTGTCATTTATTGGACTTTTGAAAACAAGAATAAAACTGGCTTAAACTTTCCAGTTTTAGACTTGTAATAGGAAATTTTGGAGACTTTCATGATTAAATATAGAGTAGGAAGCTAAGATATAAACTTAAATAAAAAATGGGTTTTTGAAAAATAAAAAAGTGTCTGATGTGTATATTATTATTATATGTGTATATTAGCACCATATCTCTAAATTTACATACATTACACATCTTATTGGGAAATATTGACAAAATAGTATAATATTTGGCGTTGTCAAAGAAAATTTATTTAAAGTTTCACATTTAATTTATCAGCAGTTAATAATGTTCAAATTTCCCAAAATTAATTAAAATATATATATATATATATATATATATATATATATATATATATATATATATATATATATATATATATATATATTGATATATATACCAAATACAGTGAAAATTAATGCCAATCATAATTGAAAAGAAATTGTCAATAAAATTTCCATCGAACAAATAATTTTCACTGTCGACAGCCATAGAAAGACAAGAATAAATTTAATGAGCACGAACTTATCCTATTGATATTAAAAAGCTGAAATAATAATAAAAATAATAATTATTATAATGCGTTTTTAAATAGTTTGGGTTGTAAATTGTGGGTATGCTGATTGATGTTGTTTTCAAATTTATTAAATTAAAAAGTTTGATTTTAAATTTCAATTTGTTAAAAGGTTTATAAATTGTTAAAATTATAATTTATAAAAAGTATTTTAAAATATAATTATAATAAAATATTTAAAAATTTTAAAACATATTTAGTATACACATACATTGGAGAGACTTCCGGTCATCTCTGTATTCGAGCTCGAGAACATTGTAGACCGAAGTCTTTGACCCATATTGGTGAGCACAATAAGGGCGGCTGTAAGATTAAAATAGGTATGTCTGATTTTAAAATTTTACTAAAAAACTTCGATAATTATTGGGAACGTGTGATTTGTGAGGCGTTGTTGATAAAATCATTGAATCCGAAAATTAATGTGCAGAATGCTGTAAATACTTGTGTGTTGAGTGTTTCTAAATAAGATTTTGTGTATTGTATGTATTGATTGTTGTGTTAAATTAAATAATTGATAAAAAAATTTTTAAATTTTTAAATTATTAAATTAAATTTTAAATGTTAAAGTTTTTAACAAATAATATTTTTATAAAATAAAAAAAATTTTTATATATAATTAAATTTGTTTAAAATCCTTTATTTAATGAGTATTATATCCCACCTGATGATGACAGGAAAACTGTCGAAATTAATCGTGAAAAAAATGTTTGATTGGCGTTATCTTATAATTAAATCATTGCCATGTATGTTTAACTATATATTTAGTATAAATTGAAAAATAATCAATTATTTATATTAAGTTTAAAAAAATTAATAAAATATGCGAAGCTTGGAAGATTTTTATGGATCGTTATTTTGATGAAATATTGCTTTTCAGTGGACAATACTTAATTGAAATGGTGTATATAATTTAATACATTTTTTCGAAACTTAGCGAAAAGAGATCATGACAGATTAGGCAACGCTTTTAATATTATGTTTTCAATGATGCATTTTGATTCTCCATTCTTTGACAACTAATGATATTCTACTTCTTTACCTCTCAATATTGTAGTTCTGTGAATTTTAATCAAATGGAGCCATACTATGCTTTAATATTTCACAGCCCATTCATCGCACCATGTAAATTTAGTCGTCATAATTGCTTACGGTTGATCGGTGTTTTTAAAGTTTTTAGAGTAAAGAAATTAAGCTTGGGCCACATAAGTATATAAAAGTAATAAAATTGAGTGCGACCAATATAAAATTTGAAATTTAATTTTAGAATATTCTAAATAACACGTTGGTCCCCACATTGTATGGGACACGATCTTCACATTTGAATTACTAATAATTTCCCTTTAACACGGTTTCTATATTACTTGATATCATACCTTAGTGTTAAAAAGAGGATTACGAGTATTTCATTTATCATTTTATTAATATATTATTTTACAATTATATAAATATTTTTACCAAATTTATTAATTTTTGTATATAGTTTTAGAAAGTTGTTTTAATTAATAATAAAGTTCATTTTAAATTATATCTTTTGTGAGGTATTTTGAAGTATTTTGATAAAAAATTTTATTTGCTACTAACAAAAAGTGTAATGCAATTCCTAAAACTAATGAAAGATCTTCAAAGGATTAGATGGGAAATTTGTTTGAAACAGCATTCGAAGAAGTTCTTGATCTTAGTTAAAAATTCTCTGTTTTATTTATATTTTAATAAAGATTTAGTTGCGTTGTTATTCTAGCATAATTATGAATTGCTCTGAAATTATTTGTTTTACACTTAATTTCCCAATTTTAATTTATGCATTTTTCGTTTTCTTGTTTCAAATGGGAAATTAGAGTTCTTTTATAACATTTGGTTTTTCAATTATATTTTTTATACACTTCTATTTAATAAACTTCGTAAACTGTCAATATATAAAATCTCACCGCTAATTTTTATTCTATGAAATAATTTCAAGAACCAAGAAAAGAATATGCGATGAACTCTTTAAGAGATCATTTTTATAAAACTTACAAATTTAAGTAAATAAATAATAATATTTTAAAATTTTTATTTGAAGGTTTTATTAAATTTTTATAAATTTAAAATTTTTAAAAATAATTTTTTTCAGAATTGTTTTAAGCATTATTTGTTATTAAAATATTTTGACAAAGCTTTAATTAATAAAAGAAAAGATTTGTTAAAATTAGTATTAATAGCTATACATTTTTTAATGTTAATTACACCCATAATTAAAAGTTAGAATTTAATTTTATATATTCAAAAAGTCTATAAATCTCTAGGATAACGAATATATAACGAATAGCTCCCATTAATAACGTGTACATTCATACAACCATTTATCTAATTTTTATTTATTAAATTAATATTAATTAATTAATTTAATAAATTATATTCTAACAAATAATAAATTAATTAACAAATTTTTTTAATACTAATTATCGTCAATGATTGGTTTAAAATTTTATGATATTCAAAAATTGTTTGTGATTTAATTCAAACTTAAAAGAAATGATAATATTCTAGACGGATTATTTTCATAAAAAATTCCTCCTCATTCTTTGATGTTGCATTTCTCTGTAAATTATAAAATATTGATATTCATCACGAATATTATTAAGAGGAAAAAATATCTTCTAATTAGTAGACTTTAAAAATTTTTTTAAATTCCTTAATTTTTTATACTATCATAATAACTTTTTTGATGATTAACTTAGTAATAAAATAAAGTACTGAATAAAATTTAATAAAAACATTTGAGAAAGTGAAATAAAATTAATTTGGAATTATTTAAAATATGAGAAATTTATTGATATGAATATAAAATTAATGGCAGAGGGGTTTAAAAGTCCGGGAATTTATTTTCTATGAAAGGTTAATTAACCGAAATAGAAGCAATCAGGCTGGATTTTGATTTAACTTATTTAACACGATTTTCTATTGACAGTATGTGAGAATTTTAAATATTAATTACCAGAAATTTTGATTGGATTTTCGTTATAGAAAACATAGATTACTCTCAACTGCTATACTGAGCCAGGAAAATTCAAAAATATTGAAAAATTCCCATTTAATTTTCCATTAATTTAAGTAATAAATTTAAACGACTAACTTAAATTTAAAACATTCGACAATATATATTTAATTTTAATGTATATATTATAAGAACTGTTTTTCCAATTTCACCACTGATTATTTTTTTCATTGAATTTATTAAAAAGAGAGCTGGAAGACTATAAATCAGTAAATGTATCGATGTTCTTGATATTCACAAATTGTCGGTACTGCCTTTTTCAAGTGAATTTGATCATAATTGCATTTACCAATTATTGTTGGGAAAAAATAAATTTATTTCATATTTTATAATAAATTTATTGGTTTAATTACATTTTAATTACCCAAAGCGTAGGTATATTAATGGCTTATTGACATGTTTCTTTTGTGTATTATGCCTATTAGAGTTATATTCACTCTAATTATATAACTCTAATAGATATAATACACAAAAGGAACATGTCAATAAGTCAGTAATAATAATATAAAAAATATAAAATATATAATATAAAATCTTGAAAAATATATATATGTAGTGTCTCCACTTTATAGAGGTTTGCATATTTATCTATATTATATTAAAAATTTACTAAGAAAAAAAAAGGTTTGTTTAAATAACCAGAAAATAGAAATACGCACGCTTTTAATAAGAAAACGAAGATGATGAAGCTCAACAATAAAACTCTTGGTTAATTTATAGATTTGTTTTAATTAAGCTTAAAAAATTCGATATAATAAGTTAAAATTAATTTTATCAGATTTTTTTTTAAAAATTAAATTCTGAAAACATTCAAGCCAAATTTATTGAATAATAATAAATATTGTGAACAATAATTGCAGACAGCAAATTTGAAAATCGTAATAACTCCAAATCCATCGTAATGCGAACTGAGTGAATAACAGCATCTGGTGGCATCGTGGAGAATTTTTTGTCATGGAATTAATCTTTTATAAATATACCCTAAAATGCAATATTGATTGATTAAAATGAATTTTATTTAGTAAACATAAACAAATTTCAAGTTGAAAAAAAATATTTTAATTCATAAAAATTTTAAATTTTTAGGTCGTGAAATTAAAACAAGTGGAGCATACCTTGAATGAAAAGCGAATTCTTCAGGCCATAACGTTTATGTTTCTGGTTAGACTGGATTACCATTTTAAGGTAATAAGTTTAAATGTATTATTTATATTGTTATGTTCATTTATAAATGCAAAAAATATCATAAAAATATTTTATTCTTTTCAATTTTATATTAAATGAAACTTATGAATTATAGATTTGTTCCCTTATGACAGGTATTATCAATCTTTTTTAAGCCCTCAGACCCTCTTTAACTCTAAACATTTATGAATTTAATGTTTAACTTTTTTTTACCAAAATCTTTTGCCATACGCTAATTGGAAAATTGTATAGTATTTAGAAATTACAATAAAAAATACTTTTATTAATATATAAATATTTTCAAATTCTTGAAATGACGTAAATTCAGGCGCGGCTCGTGCATAGGCACTGAGGAACTGCAGCGTCCCCAAAAATTTGAAACATGTAACATGTATTAGTGACGGACATATCTCTGAAATGTACACAGTCAGCTCGAATATTCACGCTCACACAGTAGCGTAGAAAATAACAGTTGTTTCTGCAAAGTGGCACTGTCACCAGAAAAGTTCCACCACTGTATTTTTAGGCAGTTGCGCTTGCTGTATTAAGTATTGCAGTGCGTATGTGCCGCTGGCGTATGAATGTGCTTATATGCACACACGCCCATGCGATTATCTCAAAGCGTCACTGCAAACAGAACACTTTGTATTAGTTATGTTGAGTATTGCAATGTGCATATACATTTACATATACAATCTTATATGTACCCTTATTCAATCGTACGAGATTATAGCAACGGTGCATTGTCTACATCATAGTAATGCCGTATTTATTCCATTTTTCAATTTTTATATTAAACGTGCAGCACCCCAATAATTTCAAACGTCGAGCCTCGCCTGTATAAGTTCGTCAAAATTATAGGATTTTGCAGCGACACAGACGACCATTATGTCAATAATTTTAGATAAAATGTTAAAAGCTCAAGGATATTTGCTGAGTAAGCGTTAGGCGTAGGTGAGACTTGATTGGGTCTTGAAAGATTTACGTCTTTGAATAAACGGCTAACTAGAAATAATTGTGGTGAGATTTTTCAAAATATGTCAGTTGATTATTTAGAAAATTAGTCAAAACTCAATTATATCTTTAATGTATTCCATATTAATTCATCTTCTTCAAAAATAGAGCAAGAAATGAAATTAATACATTTGATGATTTTATAAAGATAATCACATAGTTTAATCAAAAAGAGTCATTAGCGAAACAGATTGAAAAAGCTATTCTGGAAATTAATTAAAAATGTAATTATTTAAAATAATTAAGATCACAAATCTTTTAAGCTTCAAATCAAATCCAGATATTGAAATATCTCTATTTCATGTATGAATTAATCAACTTTGGAGTCTTTACTACATGTTCTTATTCGGTTAAAAACACATCAAAGGGTAAAACTTTTTTCCCATCACTAAACATCAAAACATTGCAAGGCATCATGACACTATATTTGAGTTTATTATAATGCATTCATATTTTATAAAAAGACATTTTTAATTGAGACTTATTAATTAAATGTATTAGTCGCCGTTTTTGTCAGAACTCCTAGTTTTTAAAACATCCATAATTGAATTAAAAATTCCAATAAAACAATATTTATTTCAAAAAACAGCAGATTTAAAATATTTCAGAATCATTCAATAAAATATACCATTAAGTAATTTATTTATATTTAAAAGTAATCAGTTTATAATATTGTAATGTTTCATATATTGCAGTGTCTGCCAAACTGTGCCGTAAAATATTTAGGATAATTTTAATCTACAATTGAAAAAATTAGTCAGCTAGCGTAAGGATAGGAAAACTCCCATGTATAAGACAAAGTACGTGTGGACGTGTTTGTATTTGAGGGCGAATATAGAAATTGCTCGTTTGCAAGATTCTATTTTCTATATATGTGCATTATATCTCAATAAAATAATATAAGGATTTTTGTTATTACTAAACTAAAGAATTTGTATATTTTTGCTTATATTGATAAGTAATATTTAATTTTTCCGATATTTTTTATTTAGCGTGCCGCGAACGAAAAAAGTTTGGCAGATACTGATAAATTTTGTAAAAATTAAACTATAATTTATTTTACTTATAAAATTTAGACAAAATTTTTACATTTCTAAATTTTTTTGATTTTCCCAGTTTGCTTGGTACTCAAACGTCTATGGTTCCTTTTATATAACGACTGATAAATAGTGAATTATTTAAAAATTTTCATATAAATGGAAATTTTTTAATTAAAAATAATTAATTTTAATAATTTAAGAAGTATTTATACTTAAAATAATGTCATATTTTATTTAATTACTTTTAGTACCGAATAACTTTTGTTTATATTAATAACTTATGTTCTTTCAATTTGAACACCTGGAATTCTATTTACACAGTCATTGAAGGCAATCACACTTTAAAACAAAATACTAATTTTATTTTTGTTTTTGAAGATTAATCATGATAGAAAAATTAATTTAAAAACAAAATTAAATTTGCCTTTCTAAATAAAACTGGAAAATTTAGTGATAAGACTAATTTATTTAGTCAATTGATTAAACTGATTATTTAAAACAAACGTAATTTTTCTTTAATTTAATTAATTTATTATTTATTATAAGATTTTCGTATGTAAATTAATACCAAATTGTTTTATTGATTCACGTCGAGTTTTTCGAAAACAAGTTTATCGAATGCACGTTAGTCGAATAACAAGTTCGTCGAAAAAACATTACTCAAAGTTTATCCGAAAAGATATTTTGTCCCCCTATGGATATTGGTCATAAGGGAAATGGTCACACTCAACATGTTGCTAGGGTATATTATTATTATTATTATTATTTTATTGAGTTAATTAAAACAAATATTTTTTCGATAAACTTGTTATTCGATGAATTTGTTTTCGATGAACTTGTCGGTTACCGTTTTATTAATTATCTTCTATAAGATATTCCATATTCAACATGATGGACTAATTATGGATCTTTCGTTTGTTAATACAACCATAATTATTTGCGCTTTTTACTTCATTTTATCATTACTCTACCAGCGTGAATTTCAAACTTTGATATTTTATTAAACTTATTTATTTTATGCTAAATTTCTCTTGCGTTTTTCATTTTATTTTATCATGTATTATTATTTCTTAAAATATATCTTATTTTACTGTGTTTTAATTGACATTTTCTCGTGGATTTTAAATCAATTTTGTGTGGTTACATGTGTAAGTTTTTTGACGCGTTTAAATAACTTTTAAATTTTTCGAGTTCTACCCCAACAAAATAATAAACAACTGAAATTCGAAAAATCCAAAATACACAGCAACATTAAAGTAACTTATGTCAAAGATTTTAAATTAGAAAAATGGAAAATGTTTTATAAAGAATTGTTACGAAGAATAAAGAATGCCAAAAATTAAAGTAAATATAGGAACTTTATATTTTTGCACGCCGAGCTGTTAAAAAAATAATTGACCTCAAAAATCATTTGTGAATCTGAAAGAATTAATATTTTAATTATGTGAAAAAAACCTGACAAACTTAAAAAAGTCTCTTGGTTTTAGTTAAAAGATTTCACCCTCTTCATCCTCTCATTTTGAGATTCCGGTGGAATATTATTTGGTAAATTATCAAAACTTTCATGTGTGACGGTGACGGTCATATCTTCCTTTTGGTCACTTATCGAAGTAGTTCTTACACTTGTGACTTGTGCTTAGATTAAGGGATGAATGTAAACACCATAGCTCTAGATATTTTTATGTCTTGCTACAAACGGACTTTGATATATATGAAACTTGCCATATTTTTTTCACAATATTCACATAAATGAGCTTGAGTTTCAGTTTATAAACATCGTGAAATTATACAAGAACACAATTGTATGTGTAGCAATTTTTTTGCATTTTGAAATTTTCTTTTGAAATTTTCTTCTATTTCAAACATATTTAGAAATGATGTAATAAGTTCTGATATCACTTTTGCATCTTCTTGTAAATAAATATATAAGTCCTTCTTTTTCTTGTGCAAAGGTATTTTCAAATGTGTCTGCTCGTGACGCAATGTTAGCTTTATACAATAATAAATATAAATACGCAAAGTCTACTATAAAAATTAGTTTAAATTATTCAAAAATGTATTTTTATATTCAATATATAAACAACAGTTTAATTGTTAGTTTTTTCATAAAGGAAAAAATAAAAGTTTAATGAAATTTATTTTTATAATTAATTTTTTTATTTGAAGGAAATCTTTAATTTAATTTCAATATAATATCCTAAAATTATTTTTTAAAATATATTTTATGAACATAATGTTCATATTATATATACATCAACTTAAATCCCACTACCACATTAAATTTCAGTGAATGATTTGAAAAAGGAAATTTATTTAAAAATATTTTATAAAGAAATCTAATTAACCCCTTAACGCACAATTTAAAAAAAACGACCAAAAAAAATCAATTTTTTTTCTTTAAGAAAATATATATTTGGACCAATTTCAATAAATAACAATATAATGTAACAATAAAATAATAATATTTATTAGCTGAAAAATAATAAACTAAAACTATTCAAAAACTATCATGTCACTGCACATTTTGTCCGGTTTTGCGCGAACGTATATATACGTCAGTGCGCGTTAAGGGGTTAAATGTATAAAAAATTCTGAATAAAATATAAAATTTTTTATTTTAATGTTATTTTAAATCAGGACAATTCTAATTTGTATATGGTTCTTGAATTTGTCAATGGAGGAGAAATGTTTTCGCATTTGCGCCGGATTGGAAGATTCAGGTTAATTCTCAAATTGTATTAATTCAACTAAACTTACATTACAATATTAAATTTAAATATATGTAATATAACTTATTAAATAACAAAGGTAATTTTTAATTATAAATAAAAGAACTCCCTTTTCAAAAAATATATATATTTCGACAGCTCGAGTATCATCATCAGACGCTAAAATACTTTCATTTATTGCTCACATTAAGAAATGCAAGTTGAAAATACGAATTTCAAAATTTAAAGTGTTGTCTAATGGTTCCCAAACATTATTAAGAGTTGTTGGGTTAGGGGCGTAAAAAATAACAGGATAAAGATAACAGGAAACATTTTCTGATTCGAATTAAAACAAAGTAAAGTACACAACATATATGGACTAAATAAAAATGATTAAAATGATAAATGCAAGAAGTTTCAATCATCGACATGGTTAAGAGAAAAGACCGCATTCGAAAAATCTGCCAGCTCATAAAGAAAAAAATAATATATATAAAAAAATAAATCAGTATAATCGAAAATTTAGATTATTTGTTCGTATTTGGATACAAAGGACCTATGAGAAAAAATGCAGAAATTAATGGAGCATATAAGAAAAAATAATTTAATAAGAATTATGAAAAAATCCCCATGAAAATCGCTAAAGAAATAGCAAAATAAAAGTAAAATAAAATTATTAAATAATTTTTATTGTTTTAAACAACCAATAAAATGCAAAATAACCACCAATTTGTTGAATGATGAGTCACGCGTATGGTGTTATTGTGGTAAAAATAAAAGAATTTTAGAAAAATTAAATTTGATTTAATTTAAAATAAATTACATATATATTGAGGCTCTCGATTATGTGGCGTTGGCAGTCTAAAGATTTTCATTATTTTTACACCTGATTTGACAGAGTGGCAGATAATACGTTGGTGGACAACTCAAATCTGTATATATACCGGGCGAAAATTTTTATTATTTAGCTCTCTAACAAAATTAGTATGTCTATATCTGTACGTCTAGTGAAATCAACAGCGAACTGAGTGGATGTCCTAAAGCTTGTTCCAGGGAAATGGTTGAAGTTAGGGAACTCTTTCGGGTGTATAGGATTGTCTACTGATAAAATAAATGAAAGTCAGCACAACCACCATTTTGGCTTGGAAAAATAAATTTATTTCATTCAAACCGCTCTAGAAAGCATAAGAGACGTTGTGAGAGATTGTAATGAATGTGGTTCCATCGACTCATCTCAAATTAAGTGGAAGCATGTGGCACTATATGTTACGAAAAACTGGGAAAGATTGGTATTTGACGTCACACATTACGAAGTATCAACGTTTCTTACCATTGTAAACTATGGGTCCCGCGGAAAATAAACCACAAAGACGCTCAAAAAATCTCTTCGCATAACGGGCATTATACTAGTCGTGGAAGAAGATATGGCTGAAGATAAATCTGAATATGGATCTGATATAGGCGAATTGAGTGACGAGAAGTTGGAAGTTACCAATGTAGACTTACCTAGACGACTCGAGAAGAAGCTTCTATATTTTGATCAGTACAATTTAGAAACATCGTACTTATCACAGGAAAATGTGCAACATGTTGTTTTGTTTAGGTTGACAGATTTCAAGATGTGGAGTATATCTGACATAATTCGACATAATTTGAAAAAACTATTCAGGCATCTTTGTTAATCATCGAACTTTTGCCTAGGGTCATAGTTTTATAATAATTTTTTTTATATTAATTTTTTTTTGATTTTGGTACAATATTTTAAATATTTTATTTAAATATTTTAAATAAATATTTTAAATAAATATTTTAAATAAATATTTAAAATAAATATTTTAAATAAATATTTTAAATAAATATTTTATTTAAATATTTCGTTTAATATTTTATAAATTCCATTATTTTAAAATAAAGATCATCGATGATTTAGTGAGCCTCATTCACGGTTCTATGCCGCACAAATAGTATTGGCCTTCGAATATCTTCACTACCTAGATCTAATTTATCGAGATCTCAAACCGGAAAATCTCTTGATTGACAGTCAAGGTTACATCAAAGTAATTATTACGTACTGATAAATTCTCATTTCAGCCGAAAGTCAGAATTAATTAGAATGATCTACTGTAAAATTTTATTTAAAATATTTTATTTCAATGAGTATTTTTTTGATGAAAATTAATTTTTTGTCTTATTAAAAATTAAAAGAATTATTTATAAATTAATCTAAAATTTTATTAAAAATTATATTGTCCAAAACGCAATATATTTTCTTTTAGTGTCTAACTAGTTAGTTATATTAATAAAATATAAAATATTATTTAAATATCTTTATTTTAGAAAATTAATCTGTCATTTTATAGTTTATTTTTGAAAGGGTAGAATTCAAATAAAAAATAAAACCAAACCGAATTGTTAATAAACATTAAGGTTATAATATTAAAGGATGTAAAAGTTCTCTGAAAATATTTTAAGTAAATTTTTAAACATATAAATAATTAAATATTCTATAATAAATTATATTTTAAATTTAACCAGGTCAGAATTAAAAATAAGAATCTGCTCCAACAGAATTGTTTAAATATTATAAAAATTGTTTTAATGTTAATAAATTATTCAGGACAAAATTTTATGAAATCTTTTGTGGAAATTTTGAATTCCTTTAATTATGGAAAATAGTGATGAAAATGAATTATTATCGCGGCTAACAGTTTTTATAGAGACATTTTTAATGATGAATAAAAAATTTCGTAAAATCACATTTTAAAATTATGCGATTTTTAAAACTTAATTTTGGTTAATGGAAATATTATGATTTGTCAAACGGTTTCTTTTTTATGTTTAAATAATACAAATATATTATATATAAAATCTAACACTCGATGCCAAACCTACATTTTTTGGATCATGTGTTTTGTTTGTTTAATATGATCAGTTTAATTTATATTTTTTGTTTCGCTTAACAATTTTTTCCGTATTAAAAATGCACTCAGCATCAGTTATGATATTAATTTACAAAATGGGGAAGACAAATTTTCAATACTTTTGATTTCGATTGCTTCAATACTTCATCTTGGTCATGGCTCTCTCTATTTTTTGAAGCTGTTCTGATTTTAGAGGTTTTATTTGAAATGTATATTTAACCAAAGACAAAACAGACATTTTAGACTTTTGGTTTAAAGAGTGGAGAAAATTGGATTCTGGTACATACAGGAATTCTTTATTGTATAACTAGTCTTACAGAAAGAACTTCAGATTGATCACAAAACTAACCATTTGGGTACAGAAATCGAAATTCAAGAATTTAAGCGAGGCGAAAAAAAGAGGCGGTATTTAATGGTCCCCAATGATAATAACTTTCTTATTTAATTGACACGCAGACAAAAATATGTTTGCAATTCATTTAAGAAACAAATATTTACAACTTTATAAAGTCTCATTGATATTTTATACGGTGTTGTTCCATTAAAAAGAGGATATGCAAGGTGAAGTATACCACATTAATGATAGCCAATTATTGGTGGGCATTACAAATGACGCGTGTTGTCTTCCTTTGCAGCTTTGAATATTCTGATATGCATTAACATTTATTATAAATGAAAATTACGCTTTTTTTCTGTAAATATATAGTTGTTAAAATGTCATCATTTATAATTATGTGCCAGTACCTTAATTTTACGTATGCATAAATCAAAGAAAACTCGATATCCTGTAAAAAACGTATTTGATATATCAAAATTATCGAAAAATATTTTTTGTTTTGTACACCAAAACCTATACAGCAAAACCTCGGTTTGTGTCGTTCATAAATTTTCGTGCTTTCAAAGTTGAGTCATTAATATTTCTATTTGCTTTGCCTTAATTTATAAAGGAAATTAACCATTTCCCATACTGAAGAAAAAAAAGAAAAAAGCTTACGATAGGTCATATTTCGAAAGCGATGCAACTCATTTCACAAGCATTGGAAATTTTTTCATATAATAATCCTGACGAAAATCGAAGTTTAAAAAGTACAATATCTATAGTTAACGCTATCTGAATAAACACAGAAATTTATTTGCAATGGAAAGCCGTAAAAATTCAGCAAACTTCAGACAATTTTTTATCAAAGTCATAAAATAAAAAATTTACTCTTTCTAGTTTCTTTAAAAAAATGTTATTTATTTTTGTTGTGAAATGACTTGGAGAATTCCCTCCTTGGGTTGTGTCCAATCAGATCAATGTTTGGTTTGTCGTCTTTGAGTGATGTGTGTGTGTTAGTTGGCTTGAATTTTTATATATCTTTTTAATAATTTTTTATGTTGTTTTATTTCTACTTATCTTTTTATCTTATTAATTCATAATGAAAAATATAATAAATAAAAGTTTTGTTGCCATATATATGTTTTTATTATTTAATAATAGTTTGAGTTTTTTTCAAATTTTATACTTTGGTACCAGTTAATAAATAACTTGTGCAAATCTATTCAATATATAACAATTTTTATTATCGGAGTAGTTACTTATCATTTTCCCGTCAGCTTTAATGTTCATAAAGTAATATATTTGGAAAATTTACAGTTTACTTTTATTTCCACCTCTTCTTACAAATCTTTATTTTATTATTTCCCGTAAATTTTATTCGTCTTACTATTCATATTCTTCTTCCAGAATGACATTTTCTTTTTCCATCTAATACATCTACTGTTAAATTTCTTTTCATTTATGAAGCAAGACACTTAAAAAGTGAATCCAAAAACCTTTTATATTTCTTGTTTTTCTGCGCTAGAGAGATAATGCCAATTAACACTTAAATATATAATTTTTAAATATAATTTAATACAGAATTAATAATAACAATCAATTAGGTTCACCTAATTACCTAAAAAATCCCATAAATAAATTGCAGATATTCTGCAGCAGAAATCACTCTAATGTTAAATATTCTTTTATGTTTACAGCATGTTGTGTCTTATCTCTTAATAGTAAAGTGATAAAAATTCGATATTTTATAAAATAATATTATAATGAAGAACTGGGTCCATTAACCGTGACTATAAAAGGGTTAAAATCACTGGAATGTACAATCAAATATAATCCATTAAAACAGTGGTTACCAACCAGAATCAATCGAAGGGCCAAATTTTCGGAAAAATACTATCACGGGCCACAATAAATTCATTTAAATAAATATAACTCGTTTTTACGATTCAAGTAAACTTAGAATCAATTTTCTAAATTAAAAACATGCTTAATTCGAATATAAATTCTAAAAAGGACAATTATTGATTTGGTGTTTAAAATTGTGTCCGGGCCACATCAAAACGCTTCGCGGGCCACCGGTTGGCCATGGCTGCATTAAAACATGTTATTTCTTTAATTTTACATAAATGAAACTGATTTTTTGTTATAGGTTTCTTTAAAATACATAATAGTTTTTATTTATCTAATGTATTAAGGTAACCGATTTTGGCTTTGCAAAAAGAGTAAAAGGCAGAACTTGGACACTTTGTGGCACTCCGGAATATTTAGCGCCTGAAATAATATTGAGTAAAGTAAACTTTATTTAAACTTTATTATAAAATATTTTTAATAAGTGATTGATAAAGTCTTTTAACTTTTATTACTTTGTTTTGCTTTTAAACCATTTCGCTTTCGATTAATTCTTTGACCAGAATGGCAAATATGTGAGAAATGCTTCAACCTTTACCTGGGTGAGTTATGTAAATATTATAAAGGTTTTGATGGTAAGTCACATTGATCCTCGTATTTCCTTAATGACTTAATAATAAATTAATAAATTATATAAATAAATTTTGTTTAACAAATTTTAATGATTAATGACCCTATTTAATTTTTTAATGATTAAATTAATTAATTTAGTTTTTATACTTAATTTTTCTAGTGATTTATTGATTTTTTGTTACTAATTCAATTAAATATATTTTGATTAATTTTGAACTCCCACGACATGAACTTGCTTGTTATTGTTATGAAATAGCTATTTTGTTTTGATTTTGTTTTGATCTCGTTTTAATAAAGAAATACTTACAATTAACTTTAGATTTTATCAATTTATTTTACACAAAATGTGTAAAATCTTTTATTTTCTTTTACCACTGATCTCTTTGATCCAAGCACACGGACAAGGCCCAAATTCCAGAATTTTGAAGAGTTACCATGAACATTGACATTCATGTATCAAATGAAACACTAAACTTCTGTCCTTCATTAATTTCGTAATCAATTTCTTTCATATTATATGACCGAATTTTCATAGCATAGTCCAAAGTTATTTTTCGGAAACTGTTCAGATTTTGGTAACTCAAATCCTTTTGCCGTCAGTGCACTTCTTAGATCATTCGAAGTAACAAATAATAAAATGGAAATCCATCTCGTGCTACCATTCTCGAAACTGTGGCTTCAAGTGATTTATCGTCTTTAATAGTAAAATAGTCTGTTAGTTTTCGTTTTTTGCATGTAGAAATACTTTGGGATTGAGATGTAGTTGCATCATCGTGTCCATCCTTTTTTCGTGTATCAATATTATGAATACTTTTTACATGTGTATGAATTCCATTAGTAGATCCTCCTGTCGTCTTAATAGTTTGTGGACAGCGTTTGCATTTAACAGATGCTTCTGTTTCTGATCTGTCGTATAATTTCCATATTTCTGCCTTATTTGTCATAACTATATCTGTGATAAAGTAAGAAATAAAATAATAAACTTTGAATTAAAAATATATATGTAGCAAAATATGGTTTTTCTTAAATTTTCTAAAAACACTTAAAATGGTAAAATAAAAATGAGTAAATTAAATATCCTTTGCTAACAAAATAAAAATTAAATTTTTAAGTTCACTTAAATAACAGCACAAAATCATAAATACAAACTATGTAAATGATTTTTCATTGTTTTTAGAAATTAGTTAATAATTAGAATGGTTTTTCCGGGATCGGGATTTGGGATTTTCTCTTAAAAAATTGAGAGAAGAAATATATAAAATAAAATTAAAAAAATTTACTTATTACTAAAAATAATTTTTTTCTTAATAAAATCACAATCAAAACGTCTCAAAAATAAATTCAGCTATAATTAATTTACAATTTCCGTTATATAAATAATAGTTGATAATGAACTTCTTCCTGGCATCTAGAAATTTATTAGATCCGGACTTGAATTTTGAAATTAATAAAATACTAAAAGAATGTTAATAATTAAATGTGAAATTAAATTTACTGAAAAAATAATTCGACAGCAAAATAATTAAAACGATTTTTTAAAAATATTCCCTTTTCATTATTTAATCATTAAATTAAAATAGAAAATTCAAAATCCTTAAAATACAGTGTAATTAGAATTGACAAGCTTTTAAATTTCCACTAATGATAGATGATGATCATTTATGTTTTGTCGAATTTTTTCAGTTTCCAACTTACTTTTTTTTCAAATTAAATATCTTTTTAATTTTTATAACAAATTTAAAAAATTTATATATATTTTACCATTGCCAAATGAAAGTTGATGTGAAAATAAGACGTTCGCATTTTAAAAGTGAAACAAGTCCATTTTTGTTATAATGAGATATTTAAAGATTTTGCGTTTCAATAAATTTGAAAAATATTGATAAGCTCTAGTAGCTAATGTTCGTATGTTATTGTAGTTATAGATAATGTAGATTGATCCAATTACGTTTATTAAAGTTGAAATATTCGACTTTTATGTTAAAAATTTGTTTGCATTGCCTCTTTTGTTTGATTGAATGAGTTCTGAGTTACAATTTTCTTATATTTTTAACGCTTTAAACTTAATTGTATTATTGTATATTGAAAATTGAACTCATTTCAAGTATGCTAATTAAATTTTATTTACAATAACCAATTCGAAAAAATAAATAATTAAACTTAGCTGCTAAAATATTGTAGCTTGCATCCGTCAACTAACATTATAAGTTAGATTTTTTTATTAAATTAGGAAAATTAAGTGATTTATTCTTATGATCTATTCTTTAGTTCAGGGGTGGGGAACCTTTTTATTTCCATAGGCCACATTGAAATTTGTCGCCTTCAGATGAGGCTGCAGTCAAAAAGTATTTCGTTCTTTGTACTCGGCGGGATGCTTGTACAGTACGGTATATATACAATTCAGAAGTTACAAGCATTTTTATTTGTAAATCCTCAAAATTCATGGTTTTTATATAAATTAAGATTTATTTTGATAAGGCTCCGGAGGCCGCAGGTTCCCCACCCTGCTTTAGTCCAACCACGCGAGGTGAAGTCCCCTATTGCCTGCTATCGTTATTACAATCATATATTTCTAATGTTATCCAGCAATTAGTCACTATTTCTTGTTTTAATTCGAACGATAAATTCTTTTTTATGTATATCTCAATATCGTAATTTTCGTTATCATTTTTATTAGGATAGCTGAGAAAATTGAAGATGGAGTACAATTTTTGGAATTCACATCATTGGCTTATTCAATGGCCTCGACACAACCTGAATTTTTTATCAATTTTTCTTTTTCTAAAAAATTTTCTGATACCCATAGCGATTTATTGTATCAGGGACAAATGATCCCATAATCTCAATAAACACTTGTATTAGGGCCTACGAAAACTCATAAAATATAATTAAAGTATGAAAACAACTATGCTGAAATTGAAAATAATTCAAAATGTATTCTGCAAAACATAATTCCTTTATTAAAAAAATCTTTTAATTTAAATTTGCTTTCTTAGTTTTATTTTTAGTAAATTCGACAATAACGTTGTCAAAACTTATTTGTCACAATGAATCACTTTCATTCGCTAATAATGCACGTGGTGATAATCTTTCCTGTTGTATTGTTCGATTCAGACTAGGATTTCTGAAAAACAGTACTTTCAAAAAAACAGCTGTTTGCTGTTTGCTGTTTTTTTAAAAAACAACTGTTAACAGCTGTTTTTACTGTTTTTTATTAAAATGCCAGAAAATCGATGAGTTTAATTTTTATTGATTCTTAAGTGTATAATTCTACATTTTTCTTCTTACCAGACTTATTGTAATAAAATTTTAAAAAACAAGTGCAGTCAACGATTTATCTGACAGACTTGATCTAATTTTGTACAAAAATTTGTGCAAATGGAAAAAACCTGTTCAACATCCGTTGATGATGGTTTGATGGAAAGAACAGCATCGTATAGCTTCTGTTGTCCAGTATTTTTAAAAAGAGTAAATTCAGTTTTAAGCCATTTGAATTTGTCTTGTGCAATAAGCGGTGATTCATCTTTTTTAAGTAATAGGTTCAATTCCTCTTGGAGTGTCAAATCTTTTTCCACTTCCTTTGTTGTTTCTTTTTATGTGGTTTCGACATTACTCACACAAAAAAAGCACGAAGCAAGATTTCCTGCAAAATTTATTGCAGCTTTAGTTGGTAAAACAGAAGAATCCTTGAGACTTCGTACAAGTGCCATTAATTCTTTATTCATTCTTTTTTCAATTCGTCTTTTTAAATTTTCATAAAGCGTCATACTAAAATGATTACGCATGTCTAAAAATTTATTAAGCATAAAATCAATAATTGTTTCGGCGCTTATCAATGTTGAATCCTCTCGACTCAAGTTTTCTACTATTTTGACTGGTTCGATTGCTTTCAGAAGATTTTTTAGATTATCAAAATATATCGAATTCCATCGAGTTTTTATATCTAAATGCAATACTTTCTCATGACCTAATTCAGCAGCAAAATTTGATTGAAAAATTTGGTTTTTAATTGTTGATTTTTTGATAAATTTGATCATCTTTCGTAATCTTTTAAGCAAATCATTGTATGCTGTTTCAACATCATCGTCATCTTCTTCACTATCGCTTAAAATATGAACATCTATATTTTCTTCAAATTCATCATTTCCTGAACATTCATCTCTTTCATAAATAAATTTTTCACATTCAGGTTTACTTTTGGGATATAGTGACCAATAATATCAACATTACGAATAAATCTTTTATTAACAGATGCGCCATTCTGGATTGATCCAACTTTGTCACATTCAAAAGATAAACCAAAATCACTCAAATGATTTTTTACAATTTCGGTCATATCGAGATCCTAATATACCTACAATGCCAGAATTAAATATTGATTTTTTAAAGCTATCATGAATGTTTATTCCAATAAAACGTCTTCCTCTTACAGTCGTATATTCGTATATTCGTCGTATATGTAATACTGAACTTTGAACACTTTTTTTGCAAATCTTTAATGTTAGTTATTATTTTTTGTTTCTTATCATAAAAATCTTCGTGTATTAATTTCATGACATCACTTTCATTAGCAGGAAGTTTGTAACCTTCACGAGAGATTGATTTTCGTATGAAACTGTTTCTGATTATTGCACGTACAATCTCTTTTAAACTTTGTCTTTGCATAAAGTCGGCAATTATTAATGATTTTTTTGCATTAACAGATTCATAATTAGAACCATTGTCATCGCTTTCTTTCTCTAGATCGATTACATGTCTTGAGAAATAAATTTCATCTAAACTCAGGAAAATTAATTTTACTAATTGAAAAATGCAAAAAATTATAGAAAACATGTGTGTTGCACACACTAAACGAAATATAAAATTTTAAATCAAACTATCTTATATGGAATTAAATTCTACCTATACATTTCACTGAAATTGAGATAAAACCGGTCTATCAGACGGGAAATCGTGTTCGAAAATTAGATAGTGTACTCCAGATCCTACAGGAATCCTCGACTCTCACATATTTTTTGGGCGAGTATAAAGAGGGGGAGTATTACTTTTCTTTTTATGACACCCCCGCGCATAAAAGTCATAGTCTCATTCAATAGAGAATTTAATTTCAAGCATATTTATATAAAAAATTCTTATAAAAATGAAAATTGATGACGTAATCGACGATTTAAACATAATTTTAATTAATTAAAACAAAAAGTAATAACAGATAGTATCTACTCTATATATCTATCTATCTAATTTTTGAACACTATTTCCCGCCCGATAAACCGATTTCATCTCAATTTCAGTGAAATGTATAGGTAGAATTTAATTCCCTATATTATAGGGCCTATAAGATGGTTTGATTTTAAATTTTATATTTCGTTTAGTGTGTGCAACACACATGTTTTCTATAATTTTTTTGCATTTTTCATTTAGTAAAAATAATTTTCTTGAGTTTTTACTGTAACGATGTATAGATGAAATTTATTTCTCTATACATATGGGATTATGTGTGCTGCTCAGAGATGTTTTGTTATAAAATTTCTAGTTGAAATAATTTTATTGAGTTTTTAATGTATCAATGTATATATGAAAATCAATTCTCTATAAACTGGTTTGATCTAGAATTGAAAATGCTGTATTAATTTATTCCTTTGTTGTAATATTTTTAATATTTGTTACAATTTGAAAAATATTTCATAACTTTGTGGAAATTTGCCGCAATATGTAATTACTTTGTTGTAATTTACTGAAAGACTTCACAATTTATTACAATATTCTTATTAATTTGTTGCCCGTCTTTGAAATAATGTATTTACTTACATTATTTTATTACTTTGTTGCCATATTTTTATTATTTTAGTTACAATTTGATAAATAGTTTACAACTGTTGAAATTTTCCAAAATATGTTATTAGTTTGTTGCAATTTGATGAAAAATGTTATTACTTTGTTGTAATTTAATGAAAATTTTCATAATTTTGTGGTAAATTAGTGTAAAATATTTATTAAATTGTTGTAATTCATCTCATTATTTTATTAATTTTTTGTAATATTTTTATAATCTTGTTGCAATTTGTTTAAATATTTTATAACTTTGTTGCGATTTGATAAAATCATTTTTTAATTTTCGTCATTTACATAAATATTTTATTACTTTGTTGTAATATTTTTATTATTTTGTTACAATATGATAAATATTTCATAACTTTGTAAAAATTTACCGAAACATCTTATTACTTTGTTTTTGATATTTTTATTATTTTGTTATGATATGATAAATATTTCATAACTTTATGTAATATTTTATTACTTTATTTCCAATTGCTTAAACTATTTTATTACTTTATAAAGTGATGATTTCTTGGTAGCAGCATTTATTATTTAAAACAATAAAGTGATAATTACAATAAAGTAATAAAATATTAGTGATAATTTAAACTTTTTGCTGCGAATGAAAGATTTTCGACTATAAGATAGTCCTTGTCATTTATTATTTTATTACTTTGTTGTAATATTTTTATTATTTTATTATTATTTGATAAATATTTTACAACTTTGTTGAAATTTACCGAAATATGTTATTACTTTGTTGTAATTTAATGAATGGTTTCATAATTTTGTGGTAATTTAGTGTAAAATATTTATTTAATTGTTGTCATTCACCGAAATAATTAATGCAATTTAATGAATACTTTATAAAATTATTGTAATTTATCGAAAGATTTCGCAATTATTGTAATATTTTTATTTATTTTTTTAACCATTAAATGAAATAATTTATTATTTTGCAATAGTTAGTGATTGAATATAGTTTAAAATATATGTATTAAAATATATGTAAGTAATTAAAATAAAATAATAATAATAAAAATATAATAAAATGTAATAAATTAAATAGAATTAATTAAATATAATTTAAATTTAAAAAAAAATAAATTAAAATTATTATTATTATTATTACTATTATTATCACCATCATCATCATTATATGCTAAATATATTTTCTAATAAGGGTTACAACAAGGCAGTAGATTGGTGGGCACTAGGAGTATTAATATATGAAATGGCTGCTGGTTATCCTCCATTTTTTGCAGATCAACCAATACAAATATATGAAAAAATTGTTTCTGGAAAAGTAAGAATTTCTCAAATATTATTTTATTAAATAATTTGAATTAATTCAAAAAATAACAACTATAAAATTATTTAAATTTCGAAGATTTTAAGGAATGCTCAGAAACAAATTATTTCATTATCCGATTCTTAGCGGTTGATAAATTATACTTAATTAGACAGACAATTTGATTTTTTAACAATTCTGGCTTGATTTTAAACGAAGTCATTATATTTTCACATAATTTAAGCATTAAAGAAAAAACTTTACTTATGTTATGTCGAAAATATATCGACATAGTATTATTCAATGAGATTTTTAATGGAAAACTAGTTTCGAGTTTATTTGGCTTTAATAGATATCATAAAAGAAACTCCATCCTACCCAGAATCGAACCCAGCAACTTTGTTACCAGATCAGGGAATTTGACAATCCACTTTCAGTAACATGAAATATTAGAAATCTCTCGTTAGAAATCTCAATAAATATCACTTGAAAACTTAATTTTACTCAGTTAGTCACAATTACAGACTTTAACTGTGTTCTCGCTTTTTTGGCAATGCAAGGATGATATGAGTTTCTGATACACTTAGTTTGAAAGATATTAAATGTATTTAAATATATTTGATAAGAGCAGTATACAAAAATTGATGAGGCCTGGTGACTGAATGATCAGATTGTGTGGGCTTTTATAAGATAGTTTCGTTTATATAAATAAAAATTATTTAAAGGGATAAAGCTGGAATTATTTTAATTTGATGAAGTTTTTTCATGCTAAAAGTGATGCAAAAAGATCTAAAACAAATCCTCGGATTGGCCTGCCGTGTAAGAAAATTCAAAAACGCCATAATGGTGATAGTTTTCTTTTAATAATTAAAATGGAACTGGATGAATTAATTAAAATTTTTAAATTGAAAAATAATAATAAAATATTTCCTTCAATTAAATTGTAAAGCAATAGGGAAACAAGAATTTCTTAAATAGTATTATCTTAATTAAAACAAACTTTGTACACTCTATGAGTATCTTTGAAAAAAAAAGAATTTCTCTCAAATTATGGGTAAAATTTTAAATTCATTGTGAAGATCAAAAATGTTTAAATAAACAAAAATTATTTATATAACGTAGGAAGTGTTTTTTTTTGAAAAGTCAATTATCCGATCTGTACAATAATGTGCAAACGTAGGAAATTGAAAAGAGTGCTAAGTTATTTCTAGAAGGATAATTTCGATGTTTTTTTTTAAATAGAAATAATTAATTTCATTTCTTCAGCGTGATATTCAATAGAATTGTTTAATAAAATATATTGGCGGAGGTTTTGGATTACATTTTTGCAATAATAATAATAATAATTCTATTGGCATGTGTTATGTTATATGTTCCTAATATATTTGGGGATGTTACGAACTCGTTGTGTTATTATGTATAGAAATATGATGAGCCCGATAGAGTCACCGATAAAAAATTGTGTTGGGACTATCGGGGTGTATGCTATGTCACCACAAATAAAATAATAATAATAATAATAATAAAACTAGAATATAAAATTAACTAACAAGTTATTAATTCAACCTTTATTAATAAGAAATGTAAGACCTTAATTATCCCGGTTATAGGACTGTAAATTTGGTTATTTCCTTAGTAATTAGGAAGGTTGTCCTCGGCTATACTCTTGGGTAGTATTTGGAAGCTTGGGGATACTACTACCAGATCGTTTACTTGTATATTTTAAACTGTCACTTGAATAGTTTGTTTTCTTTGAAGAATTCTCTTATGATCGACACTTGTATCTTCGATTGTATATTTGATACCCGTTTATTTGTATATCCGAAAGATCGACACTTGTATCTTTGACAGTATATTTGATTTTCGTCTGCTTGTGTATTTGAAGCTAGTACTTGAATAATCTGTTTTCTTTGAAGAATTCTTTTATCTTCTTTTAATTAATTTTCTTCGTTAATTACCGTCCTTTGCGATTCTTGAGGTTTTAAGTCCTGAATAGCTATTTTATTTCCTATCGATTTTTTTTTTAATTTTTCAATTTACTATAGCGATAATTTACCATAGTAAATTATCGCTATATAGTTTTTTTTTTAACAATCTGGATTTCCCCGATGGTGACGGTTTATATTTTAGTATTCACAACTACTAATTGTGAACACTAAAATACGTACAAAAATAACAATACCTTACATAACTTCCCCCTTTAAAACCGGAGGTTAACATGAATCAATAACAGTAACGTAAAAACTACATTCAATAACCTTTTTTTTATTCGTATGTTTTATGTTTTTGTGTTTTTTGTTTCTGTTTCTTTGTATCTACAACTTCAATAAAATTAAAAATTTACATTTTGTTTTGTATTTACAAGAAAAATAAAAACTGTACAATTAACGCTGTTTGTGTGTGTGTTTGTTTGTGTATGTTTGTGTTTTTATTTAAAGCATTCGCTGTAACGTTTTTTGTATAGTGGAGCCAGTATTGTGTCTTTATCGAATCTTTTGATTGAATTTTTGTGGTTGAATGTGACGTTTTTGTGAATTGGTTGTGTTTTCCTTTGTGTTTGTGTTTTGTTTTTTGTTATATCGTTTTGCGGGTTTATGTTCTGGTGATAGGGTTTTATGCGTCTTATATTTATTTTCATTTTGTTGTTATTTTTAATTATTGTAGCGACGTTTTTGTTGATTTCTAAGAGTTTGAATGGACCTTCGTATTTGGATTCGAATCCTTTTGTAAATGGTTTTTTTATTAGGATGAAATCTGTTGTTAATACTGTTTTTCCGTCCAATTCAGAGTCCGGTCTCCTTTTTAAAATTCCTTTTGGTTTCTGTTCGGTGGTTTCGCTGTTTTTGTTTGTTGTTTGTTTGATGTTTTCAGTGTTTTTGTGTGTATCTGATTTAAGTGATGGCAAGTTTGTTGCTTTTCCGAAAACCTTATATGCTGGACTTTCATTATCTAATGAGTTTGGGCTGTTTCTTAGTCCGATTAGTATAGTTGGTAGTTTATTTAACCAGTTTTGATCGTTGGCTTTTGTTCTGATGCTTTCTTTTAATGTTCTGTGGAACCGTTCAATTTTCCCGTTTGATTGTGGGTTGTAAGCTGTTGTTCGGTTCCTTTTGATGTTGTATTTGTTACAGAGTATTTTGAACATTTCTGACTCGAACTGTCTGCCTTGGTCAGTTATGATTGCTTTTGGTTGGCCGTAGCGAGCTATCCAATTTAATTCGATCATTTCGCAGATATTTTTCGCGCTGATTTCTTTTATTGGGATTACTTCGAACCAGTTGGATTTCCTGTCTATAATTGTTAGGAGGTATTTGTAGTTGTCAGTTTGGTGGTAATGGTCCTACCACATCTGTGTGTATTGTTTCAAATATTTCGCTGCTTGGGAAGTTTACTTTTTGTGTTTTGAGTTTTTTTGTTGTTTTGTTTAGTTGGCAGCTGTGACAACTCTTGACGTAGTTTTTGATATCTTTCCGCATGTTAGGCCATATATAGTTGTTATGTATTAGTTCGAATGTTACTTTGTTTCCCGGGTGATTAATCTTGTGTATCTTTTCGATACAGTTTTGGCGGAATTCCTCCGGGAGTAATATTCGTTTGTTGCTTTCGTTGGAGACGTCGTGCCATACTCCGTTGAGTTCTTGTAGTTTCAAACTGTGTTTAGTGGGGAGTTTGTTGATTGTTTCATTTTGTTTGGATTTAATTTGATCTAATTCGATTATCTCCTCGAATTCCAGGGAGTTTATGTCACTTTCGTTTCTTGATAGAGCGTCCGCTGCTATGTTTGATTTTCCGGCTATGTAGTTTATTGTGCAGTTGAATTGTGAAATGAAATTGATTTGTCTGATCTGCCTTGGTGAAGGATTTTTCATTTCGATCGCGTTAGTTAGCGGTTTGTGATCTGTGAATATTTTGAAGTTTCGTCCTTCAAGCAAATGTTGGAAGTGTTTGATTGCTTCGTGTATTGCCAGGAGTTCTCTGTCGAATGTTGAGTATCTTGTTTGGTGTGACTTTAGTTTTTTAGAGAAGAATCCTAGTGGTTGTTTGCCGTGTTTGTTTTCTTGAAAAATTGTTGCGCCCATGGCGAAACCTGAACAGTCTGTTGTTAGTTGGTAATCTAGCTCTGGATCTGGGTAACCAAGTAGTGTTGCCGTTGACAGACTTTTTTTGGCTTTCTCGAAAATATCGGTTGTCTGTTGTGTCCAGTTTATTATGACATTTCGTTTTGTTTTGATAAGGTCATTTAGTGGGGCTAGTAGTTTGCTACAGTTTGGGATGTAAGAATGATAAAAGTTTACCATTCCTAGAAATCTCCTCAACTCTCTTGTGTTTGTCGGCAGTTTGTAATTTTTTATGCTGTTTATTTTGTTTTCAATTGGCTGTGTTCCTTTGTCGTTTAGTGTATGACCAAGGAAGTTTATTTCTGTTTTTATAAATTCACATTTTTGTGTATTTATTTTCAATTTTGCTTTGTTCAGCGTTTCAAATACTTTTTCTACGTCTTTTAAATGAGTTGCTTTATCTGGGCTTGTTATTAAAATGTCATCCAGGTAAGCAATTGTGTTTTTGTTGTTTTTCATTGTTTGGTCCATGAATCTTTGGAAAGTTGCTGCGGCGTTCCGTAAACCGAAAGGCATTCTGTTGTACTCGAACATTCCTATCGGTGTTGTTATTGCTGTCTTTTTTACATCTTCTTTTCTAATAGGTATCTGGTGGTATGCTTTTTGCAAATCTATTTTTGAGAAGTATTTGACGCCGTTTATTCGGTTTATTATGTCTTTTATTATAGGTAATGGGTAGCTGTCTGGTTCTGTTATTTTATTCAGAAGTCTGTAATCGCCGCAAGCTCTCCAATCGCCATTAGCTTTTTGTTTTAGCATCAGTGCTGAGGACCATTCAGAGTTTGAATGTCTGACTATGTTATTTTCCAATAGTTCGTTGAAAATGTTTTTTGTGATTTCTATTTTTTCGGGATCCAGTGGTCTTACTTTTGCATGTACTGGGTTTCCATTTGTCAGAATTGCGTGTTCGATGGTTTGTTCTGATTTGTCATCGAATTGGACTGGTTCCATTACTTCTTTGTATCGTTCTAGGATTTTGTTGATTTCCGGTGTAATTTTTTCTAGGTTAGTTTTGTTGTTTGTGTTTAAAGTTACTACGCCTATGTCAATTTTTGGTTTCACTCTGTTGCTCATGATGTGTTGTGATGTTGTTGTATCGGTATTTTCTAATATTTGTTTGTTTTTGCAATCCACTAGGAGGTTGTATTTTGTTAGGAAATCTGCTCCTATTATTGCTTGTTGAACGTCAGCTATTGTGAATGTCCAGTTGTAATTTTTTTTGTTTATATTCAGGTTTAGTGTTTGTTGTCCGAATGTTTTGATGCTTGTTCCGTTGGCTGCTGTTAACGGTTTATCTGCAGTTTTTGTATTTTTATACATGTAATGTGGCAGTAATGAGATCACCGAACCAGTGTCAATTAGAAAATCAGTGTTATTTGTGTGCACCCAAAATGTATTGTTTTTGCCACCTAATGTGGGTGCTACCATTAGTGACTTTTTTAGTTTTCCTGCTCTGTTTTATGATAGTCGCAGGGTTTTGCGCATTTGTATGCTTTGTCGCCAAATTTGTTGTGAAAGTAGCAGAGGTTTTTGTTTAGGAGATCATTTCTTGACTCCCTTTCTTTGCTGCTGTTTCGGTAATTGTTGTATCGGTTTGGGGAGTTTGACCGGTTTCTGTAGTGACCGTTTGGGGATTGTCTGTGGCTGTAGTTCTGTCTATTGTTTTCGTTGGGTGTTCGGTCGTAGTTTTGTCTGTTGTGATTGTGTGATAGTTGGTCTGTGTTAAAATTGTTTCTGTTGAATAGGTCTCTGTTTTCGTTTGGATTGAAATTTTGCCTGTTGTATTTCTCTTTTATTTCGGCTAGTTCCGCTTTTATTTGTCTGTTTTCGACAATTATTTCGTCGAATTTGCTGATCAAAGTGTTTATTAATCGGTTTGTTGTTTCATTTGGTTCTGTGTTTTTGTTGGTTGATTGGGTGTTGTGATTAGTTTTATTTCTGTTGTGGTTTTGGGTACTGCAGATTGTGGGGTAGATTTCTTCGTTTATTTTATCCGCTATGTCAGCGAGGGTTTCGACGTCAGCGTTACTGCTAGCGGCTAGAATTCGTCTAATTTCCGGTGGCATAGCGCGCATGAAGAATTCTTTCACCAATTCGTTGGAACCGGAGTTTGTTATGTTTGGTTGTAGATACTCCAGTTTTTGTTTCAATTGTCGTAGGAAATCTGTGGGCTTGTTGTCCCCTAACTGTGTATTGTTGAGGCATGACTCTAGCATTTGGCCTTCTGTTGACCTTGTTTTTGTTGGTTAATATGTTACACAGTTTTGTAAAAGGGTCGTCGTCTTTTGATATTTCATCGATTTGATCGGCGATTTCATTTAATTTGTTGCTTGGTAGTGCCGCTATTATGTTGGAGCATAAGGATTTTGTTGATTTGACTCCCGATAGCGTTAGGGTTAGTTTCGCGAATTCTAACCATTTTGCGGTGTTCCGTTGTCATCTGTGAAATAGTTGGGGATATTTGTTTTTGGGTTGATTATTGAATTAATGGTATGTGTGTTTTCTGGGTTGGTGTTTGGGTTGTAGTAGTAATTTGTGCTTTCAGGTGTTTGAGTATTATCGTAGTTGTTGGGTGTTTGTGGAATATTTGTTGGATTTGTTTGGTTTGATGCCATTAATTGGTTTGTTGATGTTTTTTTTATTGCTTGTTGTGTTACAAAAAATGAGATTGTTCAAGGATATGGCTTACTGTGTTCAGCCAAAAGAGTCACTATCCTTTATACTTCTATAATAAGTATGCTGAAAGGCGTAGTGATTGAAAAACAATCGTCGAATGCGAGTGTCATGTTGTGTATATTTTTTCTTCTGACACCAGTTGTTATGTTATATGTTCCTAATATATTTGGGGATGTTACGAACTCGTTGTGTTATTATGTATAGAAATATGATGAGCCCGATAGAGTCACCGATAAAAAATTGTGTTGGGACTATCGGGGTGTATGCTATGTCACCACAAATAAAATAATAATAATAATAATAATAATAATAAAACTAGAATATAAAATTAACTAACAAGTTATTAATTCAACCTTTATTAATAAGAAATGTAAGACCTTAATTATCCCGGTTATAGGACTGTAAATTTGGTTATTTCCTTAGTAATTAGGAAGGTTGTCCTCGGCTATACTCTTGGGTAGTATTTGGAAGCTTGGGGATACTACTACCAGATCGTTTACTTGTATATTTTAAACTGTCACTTGAATAGTTTGTTTTCTTTGAAGAATTCTCTTATGATCGACACTTGTATCTTCGATTGTATATTTGATACCCGTTTATTTGTATATCCGAAAGATCGACACTTGTATCTTTGACAGTATATTTGATTTTCGTCTGCTTGTGTATTTGAAGCTAGTACTTGAATAATCTGTTTTCTTTGAAGAATTCTTTTATCTTCTTTTAATTAATTTTCTTCGTTAATTACCGTCCTTTGCGATTCTTGAGGTTTTAAGTCCTGAATAGCTATTTTATTTCCTATCGATTTTTTTTTAATTTTTCAATTTACTATAGCGATAATTTACCATAGTAAATTATCGCTATATAGTTTTTTTTTTAATAATCTGGATTTCCCCGATGGTGACGGTTTATATTTTAGTATTCACAACTACTAATTGTGAACACTAAAATACGTACAAAAATAACAATACCTTAATAATAATATTAATAATAATAATAATTCTATTGGCATGAAATAAAATTAAAATAATAAAAAAAATTTCTAAAAACAGTTTTCTGGATTTTGAAATAATTTTATACATTAAAAATACTTTTTTATTCCAATATTTAATAAGAATAGGCTCAATACTAGTTTGTCATTAGAAATTGCATTGAATATCTCATGAAAATCTTTATTATGAAAATCAATTAGTCATTCAAAATCCTCAAAACCATTTGATATAATAAAAATTGTGAAATCACTTACGTTTTATATTATTTCTGTTTTTGTTTTCTTTAAAAATTTTATTTATTTTCGTCACGACTTTAAATGAATATTTTGTGTTAAATAGGAAAATAAAATTTTTTGACCTATTCGTAATTAAAATAAATAAAGTATTAAAAAAATAATAAAAATAATTTAAAATTTTTTTTTAAATTTCACAATCGTGTAAAAATGAGCTGGAAATGATTTCAACTATAAATGTAATTATTGTCTATATTGAATTCAAAAAATCTAATGAAATTTAATTGAATTTAGGTGAGATTTCCCTCGCATTTTAGCGCAGATCTTAAAGATTTATTGAGAAATTTGTTACAAGTCGATCTTACGAAGAGATATGGAAATTTGAAAAACAATGTTGGTGACATTAAAACGCACAAATGGTTTCTCAACTGCGACTGGATAACAATATTTAAAAAGGAGGTTTGAATTTTATAATTTAATTTGTAAAATTTAATTTTTTACCCTGATTATTTTAAGATAAAAATTTGGAAAATAAGAAATTTGTTAAAAATCAAAATTTCAAATTTCTTTTTGTAGACTTTTAAATTTTAAATTTCAAAAAAAGTAATATTTTTTGTTTGGTTAGAAAAAGTTATTATGAAAATTGTTAGATTGTTATGGTCAATTTTTTAAATCGGTTAAAAATTATGAGATTCGAATAATCATTTAAAAGAGTCAATGATAGGGTTTTTTCTTATTCAAGATCGACCTTAACTGTACCTGGGAAATTAAGTAAGTAAAAGAAAAATGTTGCGTTATTTACTTTTCAGAAATTTGCACAATTTATGTCTTTACGAGTTAAGAGTCAAATATATAAACCAGTAAACAAAAAACAATAATTTATGAAAATATTTATAAACAACATCGCTTGGGAACCTTTTGAAAGTCAAATCAAGGTGAATTTCCAAACAGAGTTTTTGAACTGGACTGGGATCATTAAAGAAAAATAAAAAATTCGATCAAGTGTTTTAAAAACGATTAATAGTTTCATTTTAAACAAACTAAAAAGAATTTTAAATCTTCCATATAACATTAAATATAAATCATGTCATTTAAATATTTAAGTAGAAACAGTGGCGTAACTAGTGACGCAGGACCCTGCGTTGCGGGGCCCAAATTATTACTAAAAAAATATTTACAATCATTCTGAAACTTTTTTCCTGCAGTTATATTTGCCTACAAACAAAAAACTATCATTGTGAATAACTATGTATTAAACTTTAACCGAAAATTAAGTGGAAATATTTTACATTGCGCGGGGGCCCACTGAGTAGAAAATAAATAATTCGTCGTTGTCGGTGCGTTTCGTGTATGCACTTTATGGTGCATGATACGTATTAATAATATATTTCTATGAAGATCGGTAAAAATCCAAACAGTGAAACTCATTGTACTCTAAGTCTGTTATCGTGAAAACTCGATTGACAAATATTTTCCCAGGTCCCAGCTCAATATCAGTACGTTAAACATTGTACAATAAAACCCGTGTATCACGAAACTCGGTTAATATGAACATGTTTATAGGTTCCTTGAATTTTTCTTACAGTGAATTTCATTGTAACCGGCTTTTTGAATGGTTATTTGCGGATTTTGATTAAATAAACGTTAAGATATATAAAACGTCTTTGAAGTATTTTAGACTGGAGTGAAATTTGTGGGAACTCAATAAATGAGAATTGGGATTCGAAAAATTGTTAACTTATTATTTATAATTGAAAAAAATCTTTCTGTGTGTCAATATAAAGCTCCGAAATAATTCGACCTGTATTGTGAAAATTTAGCATAAACTAAATTTACTTTGATAATATACGAATATCCAATTTCGGAACATTTTCCGAGACATGTATTCGTGTGGGACATGACGTTACGATCCTAGAAAAAGGTCATCATGGTCAAGTAACAAATTTTAAAATAATAATTAATGTGAAATAAATAAAATCCTATCAACCAACATGAGTAAAAGACTGAAATAACGGTATTTTATATTTTAAAATGAATATAATAATATAATAATATGAAAATAAAAATATGAAGAAAATCACTTAAAAAAGGTTAAATGTCTAAAGTTCGTGAAAATCAAAAAAAAATTAATTTGATAATTGCATTTTTAATATTTTGTTTATCACGATGGTTGTTTAAGTAGTAAAAAATTATCATAATGGGATGTTCATGCAATTCTTGCCATCTTGACAAAAAAAAACTTTTTTACTGAAATAAAACATTGAAAAAAAAGTATTATAAAAAATGTTTGTCTTAATTACAACTGGCTAGTAGCAATATTATTGTAAATTTGATACCATTTCAATTGCATTTTGTTTCATAGTCCATATTTTTGGAGAAAAATTACACATAAAAATTAATTAGCAATGGTATTGCCGTATTCTGAAGGGATATAAAGATTTCAAAAAGAAAGATAGGTAAACAGCTGGGTAAATTGAATTATAGAATTGTTTCAAAATCGTGCAAAGTACGTAGTATGTTTGTTAGTAAATCTCAAACGCTGGTTGGATTGTGTTCGATCTCGTTTATCAATTCACATGTAATGGGTGTAATGCTACATACATTGGACAGACTTCCTGTCATCTCTGTACACGAGTTCAAGAAACACTGTCAACCGAAGGAAGTGTCCAATATTAAGGATCATAATAATGTCGGATTTTAAAATCTTATCAAAATCTTATCATTATTGATAAGAACTTTTAATCCTAAACAGTGGCGTAGCGAGGGGGGGCCGGGGGGGGGGGGACAGTTTCCCGGGCGCCACAATTTTTGGGGCGCCGGATTTGAACGCAATATATATAAAATATATAAATATAGCCAAGCATTGAAAACTTTTAAAATAAACGATGAAAAGGGATTTTATTTTTCTGTTTTCCAGTTTTTTTCTAGTTTTGTTATATTTTTATATTTATATTTTTTTTAAATATTATTTTAGAATTTATTAATATGCATTTTATATTTGGCGTTTTTACATAGGTCTATTTTAATATCACAAAAATTTTTATAGTAAGCCCAGGGCGCCAAAAATATCCTGCCCCGGGCGCAAATACTCTAGCTACGCCACTGATCCTAAAATCAATGTGTAGAATGCAATGAATACGCATGTGTTGAATGTTTGTAATTTTGTAAAGTTTTTGTATGTTGATGTATATTGAATGATAGTTATGTTAAATAATAAAAAAATAATTAAAATAATATTTTTTAAAGAATTTTAAAAGTTTTAAAATAATTGTTTGTTGAAAATTATTTTGGAAAATAATATTTAAAATTATTATTTATAATTTAAATATTTATAGATTTTATAATTTGTTTATAAATTATCAATATTGTTATAGTTATTCAACCCTAGTGAATGTAGGTAAACTTATGATGATAATGATGCTATCTAAATATATAGTGAAAAAGATGTACGAATGACGATTTTTATTAATAAAGTCTTACAGATTTCTCTTCGCGCCAAGTAAGTATACAATATTGCTCATTCAACTCTATTGCATACTTTCCCGGGTATAGTGGAAATCACATCACTTGCAAATTAGCTAATTCACTGAACAAATCTGTAAACTTGTAAATATGGCGTATGAAAAATCATAATCACCTCTGGAGACCAAAAAATTAGTCTATACACAGAAACTGTTTACAAGTGCATTCGATTACCTTTAGCATTTTTAGCATTCCTTTAGCATAGTCTACTTTTGGGATTTGCACTGGGTATCACAAAGTTTGTACTGTTTATATTATTCAAAGGTAGACATCCGTAAAAAAGTTTTTCCACCATTACTTTAAGTTAAAAAAAGATCCATGAAGACCTTGAATAATCGCAACCTTTGAAAAAAATATTTGATGGTTTCTTCTTTCACATCTTCCCAAGCTTCATGGATTATCAATATGGCTTTCTTAAGATTAACAACAAAGGCTTTTGTTTAATCGAGCGAGTTCATGTAATCAACTACTACCTTTTTTCTGTAATAATGCTTTAAATATTTTATTATACCTGCATCCATGGGTTAAAGATGAGCAGTTGAGTTCTTCAGAAGCATTATAACTGCAATGTTCTGGAAAAATTTCTTCAAGCTATTACTTGGAGCGTTATCAAGAAGTAGATAAAATTTCTTTTTGTTTTTCTCAGTTCATCATCAAGATGCTGCATAAAACAAGTAAACAAATCGGTGGTCATCATGCTTTCGAATTTGCGTGGTAATTAAAATATCTTGCAACATTAAATCATTTAAAACATCTTGGGTTTTTGATATGTCGAATAATAAAAGGTGCAATTTAATTGATCCACTAGCATTTGAACATAATGGTTATGTAACTTCAGATTGTTTAATGCCTTTTCTTTCACTTGATGAAATCGTTATTGTAGAAAATAAGTCCAGTTCATCCATATTGAGTAATACTCTGGTTCAATTCCTGCTAATTTTTCAACCATTTTTTTTCTATGGGCTGAAACATCACATCATTCATTGAATTCGCTTCTCATGGAGAACTTTCAATTTCAGATTAAATCGATTTTTGAATCTATAGAGCCATTCTTTGCTGAATTGCAGGTCATCAACATTAGTTTTTTCCAAATTCCTTTGCTTTTGTAATGATAACGTAACTATTTATCGCATCCATTTGGTCAATGAATTCTTAAGTAGAGAATGAATTTGTGAAGATTGTCAGGAGTAGGTGTTTGAGCTTTCATATTTTCCCACCTCTCTTTATTTTTCAAAATTTCTGATAACGCAGAAATCCTAGGTCCAGGTTTAATTCTCTTTTGATAATTTGAGACAATTCATTCAGCGACATTTTCTTCGACTCCTTTATGCCACAATTTTTTGCCCTTTGATAAATTGTAATTTCTGTTCTTTTTCTAACCATATGGATATTTAATTTAAATAAATTAAAATTGTAAACAAGCTTAATATTTAAACAACATTAATCCGAAACTTTTAAAAATTATTAGAAATTTAATTCAAAGAAGAGCTTTCCGATTGCGGATCATGAAGTTTCGGATTAATGAATCAGATTTGTCTGGAAACGTTCGAAAATTGACGAAATAAATAAATTTTTTTCTCGAAGTATGAAGTTTTCGGATTATTGAAGTTCGGATTAATGGGGTTGACTGTATTATAATTATATTTAAATTTAAATTATTAAAATATTATTTATAATTAGTATTTACAATTATTATTTACATACCATACTTATTAAATTCTATATGAACTAATATACAATATGAAATTAGTTAATTGATTAAATTAAATAATTTGCCTTATTTAACTTATTTCTTACACATTACAAAGATGGAGGAGCTCATACATAATTTCAAACACAGGAAAAATCTAAAGTCACATACTTTAATTTCTAAATAAACGCATGAAATGTTTTTAATCCCCTCACCAGATATACCAAATTCATAGCACACCAATCTTCATGAATTCTTCTCATCAACCACCACACTTATTGATACACTAGAATTATCAGCACACGCTGGTTTGCTAATAAATAAGTGAGTCTGTTTGTTATAGCGTGTCTTGACACTGGTACAATCACTGGTAAAGCAATCCTCACACCATAACCATGAGAAATATCACTTTAAAAATAAGTTTATCTGCTCTATTCAAATTCTATGACACACATCTGGAGCAAAATTTGGGGCCAGGATGCCTCCAAGGCCCTATATATATATACCTTTCTAAAAGTGATTTTGATGAATATTTAATTGAAATTTAGAGAAAAATATTATTAAAAACTCATCTCTTATTTTAATAGTAGATTACCAAGGAACTTTCTTTGGGCAGCCTTGCTCTAATTAATTATAAATATTTTTTGTTTTATTTAAGAAACATTCAATAATATATTTCTCAACAGGCTTATTAAAGTTTAGCTGAGACTGAAAGAAAACGCTATAATTATGGCAACATCACAAAATTTCCTTCTTTATTTTATATATTTATTTTTTTTTATATTAATGAGTCAAAATTGAAAAACCAGAAGTCCTGAGAATTGTGTTCCAAAAACTGTTACAGTAATAATTAAAACATTTATGTGATTATTACATAAAAATTGAAAATCAAAAATGATTTCTATCAAAATTTTATAATTAATTAAACAACATCAATATAGATGAAATATTTTTTGTAAAAAATATTTCGAAAATGACATTTATTAAATATTCAGTTTTAATTAAATTTATCGTTAAATAATTAAAAAAATTTCATATCGATTCAAAACGGTTATTAAAAAAATGGATTAATATTTATTTTTAGTAGATACATTTTATTTTAATAAAATAACATGTAATTTTTGTGTTTTAATAATGAAAAAATTAAAATTATCAACTTCATTTTTTTAAAATTCAATTGTTAATGTAATTAGACATAATTTCATAAAAAAGTACTTTGTTCCAAAGTATCGGAGTTGTGTAGATCAGTGTTCTCAGTCCAAAGACCATCGAAGACCGCAAAATATCTGCATTTTCGCAGACCGATGATAATATTATTTTTATTTGTCGTAAAAAAAACTTCATTGAGCAATAAATATTCATTATTTATTTATCAGTATTTATTTATTCTCTGCTAATCACACACACACACATATGTTATGTTTTCTTTTCTCTCGACATCTTTTTTAGGTTTTATCGGACAATTGTGTTTGCTGATATAAGTCGACAGTCATCAAGAACATTCCAATGTATATGACATTGCACCCATAACACATATATATTGCTTCTTTTGAGTATTTGAAAAAACAAAGTATAACTTTCAAATTTTATTTAAAAAAATTAATGAATTAATTTGTTTAAAAAAGATCAATTTAGATTGATTTAGTTTGAATTTCAATTCTATCTGACGATGACAGTGAGTCTGTCAAAATATGTGGTAGTAAAAAATAAAATGAATTTGGTCGTTGACGTTTGACGCATAGAAATGTTTTGTGATCATCAAAATTAGGCGTGCTACCAAAAATATATACTAATTATTTAAGAAATTTAACAATTAAAAATAACTAACATTTTTTTTGAAAAAACTCAAAAAAATCCACATAGATAATCAGACAATAATGAATTCGAATTTTTCCAAATTTTGATAAAAAATTTGGACATAAATTTGTTAGCATTAATTACTCATTTTTATGGATATAAATACTGCCAACTCACTCCATGAAGTTTTTTATATTTTGCAATGCGGTGTATCATTATATAGACGGCATCATTTGTAGTACCTAAAAATAAATATGGTCAAACTAAGGGTTAAATAAACACAGTTCAACATATACAATAAACAATTTTTTAGAAGGGGTAATTTTTATATACAATAACATTGAATTTTTAAAAATTAATATTAAAATAAATAATTTTTAGTATGCGGAAAATTATGTTATATGGAAAATGAAGCTAAAATCGGTTAAAAGTCTACATATTAATAATAGTATTTTGAGTAAGTTCATCATTCTATTTCAACATACCCAAATCATTAAATATTTATAAATACATTTTATTATGTTTATTTTTCTATAATAAAATATGAATTTTTCAACATATAAAATTAGGTTCATTTATTTAATTTATTAATGGCATAAGAATCATTGATATGTGCTCTTATTTGATTATTAACATATTTTCAGTTGGAAGCACCCTTTATACCAAATATTAGAGGACAGGAGATTCTTCAAATTTCGATGATTACGAAGAAGAACCACTTCGAATAGCCAACACTGAAAAATGTTCAAAGGAATTTGCGGATTTTTAGAAAGTTAACTGTTATTCTCCAAGTGTATTTAAAATTTTATTCCATTCTTAATTTTTTTTTTAGTATTTTACTATTTCTCTTGAATTTCTTTTAAAAATATTTATAGTAATAAATTTATTAATTATATTTTCTGATCTATTTAAATATAAATTTCAATAATGTTCCTGCTGTCTTTTTAATATAAATTCTTCAATAAAACTGTGATGTAAGGTCCTCAGGACCAGATTTAAGACGATTGGAGAGATTGGGCCCATCGGGCCCCGCAGCACCATCAAATTAACAAAATTTATATTTTGAAATTTAAAGAAAATTGCTTTTGACGATAAAAGATAAATTATAAATTATTCAATAGATTAAAAAATATAATTAATGAGAGTTATTATTGTGTTTATTATAATATATATATAGAAAAAGAATACCCGTAAGTGCGTTTTAGAGTAACGTTAGATTAATCGGATAATAGGGTTGAATAATGGGGTAGCTCGAAGCTGATTCTGATATTGGGAAAATATAGAAGAGAAAAATAAGGTGAAAATCATACCAAATGTACCTCAAGTACAAACAAAAGATTACACAGCTAGTCGAACGAAAAGAAATTTCCCCATCAACAGATGATGACGAAGTGGAAGTTGAGTTAGAATTACCGATATTAGCACACCATATGTACAAGAAGCTGGGCAACCAAATGTCTCTCATCTGAGTCAGGCCTAACTTTGGTGTGTACATCGAAGAAAGACATCAGTTTCCAAGGAATTCGAGCTGAAGTATCACCAGAAAGCATACCTTATGAGCCAGTAGCAGCAGTTGAAGTTTTCGAAGTTTGCACTTCATACTCGTATTTCTATACATACCTCACAGATGACTTCTTTACGAAAGCAACATACTACACAAATCTGTATGCACAGAGCAAAAGCCTGTTACATTCAAACCATGTACGTGGATGAGGTACGTGTGGTGTTCGCACACCACATATGATAGGTTTCCTGAAATTACCTCGTTAAGTAGATTTAGCCACTATCAAATGTCAATTGTTTATTGCATTTGCAGTTTTCTTCTTCTACTCGTTTTAATTATTAGTGTCGTATTTTGTTATTGTTAAAAAAGTAAAGTACTTATTGTATTACATATTATTTATTAACAAGAAATTATATTTAAAATTAAAAATGCATTTAATTGTTTCATTAGATGTTGAATCTACTGAAACGAGAAAGAGATATGGGAAGAAAATATAAAAGTGATAGTCTAAAAAGGAAATTAAGTGCTAAAAGGAAAATCGAGAGTGAAAACTCAAAGGGAATTTGAACAAATTTTAAAAAAATAGATGTAAATTCATATTCAATAAAATGTAATTGTTTTGTATTTTGTGCATTTTATTTAACTAAAACACTTGAAAATGGATAAATATGTTGCTGTGTAATAAATGTTCATTGATAAAATAATAATAGAAAATAATTATTATAATAATTAATATAATTAATAGAATAATTAACACGTTGACCGGAACTTGCGTCTATAGCCGTCATATAGCCTATATAATTTTCCATCTGTCCGTCAATGTGTTAATAATATATAAAATTGGTAGCAGCATAAATTAAATATTAAACAAGAGACGCCTATCGTCTAAAGAAAACGTTTCGAATGTACAAAATTTTACATGTTAAGATATAAAGCAAATATAAGAAAATCTTGTTTACTTATTACTTGTCATGTTTTACCATTTTTGTCTTTGCCATAATGTATTTATTAATTTGAAAAAAAAATAATATTTGAGAACATTAATTATTTCACGAAATAGCATTATGTGAAAAAGATTTTGAAAAAGTTATTTGATTGATGACGTTATGAAAATAGCTTTAAATAATATGCTAAAAAGGGTGACGTATTTTCAACATTATTTTTAATGAATTTTATTTTATAGATATTTAGTTTCAAAAGTAGAAATTGAAATTCAGTGGACAAAATATTGTAATATAATTTTTTATCGCACTTCTAAAATTTCAAATAAAAATTAATTAACAGAAATTATACAATATGTAAGATATTGTAGGATTGTAAAATTAAAATTATTTTAAAATAAAACCTGAATGAAGTAGAAATGCGAAGAGAGAGAAATAGGAAATCAGAGTTGTAAAAAAGCATTCTTGGATGTGAAAATCACAGAAATAAGAATTTACAGAAATTTAATAAATTATTAATCATAGGATTTGAATCTAAAAATTAAGTTAAGAATTACTGCAATACTGAAACTGTTTTCACCAATAATTTTTATCCACTTATTTTGAGATTCTACATGATTTACTGGTTTCTTTGAATAGCTAATGAGATTAATTAATTATTTATTTATTTATTTTCGGTTCTTGACCTATCTGGAACCTCCAATTGTTTTAAAATTAGTTCATACGTCTACATATTTTTATTGCCATCAGTTTTGCCACTCACTCTCCTTTTAAATATCAAATTTGACTTTTGTGAATATTTAATAGTTTAATATTTTTAATAAGTTACAAAATTTCTATTTTAATTCATATATTTTTGTATATCTCCCAAATGTAATAAATGTAATAAATGTAATTCATGTCATAAAACAGAAAATCATCAATTAATCATTTAATAAGAAAAACTATCTCGGTAAACAAAAAAGAAAGTAAACATAAAGAATTTTCCTCCCTAATTATTCAACAAGATTATTGATGGTAGTTAAGATCGAGTGAAGGAAATCGGGATTTCAATTAGTTATCTTTTTATTTCCCGGTTGCATTCAATGGATTTGTTAGGATACGATCGTCAAATAGAGATCGTGAGAGATTGTTTCGACTCTACTCTTAGCTTCAATTTAGAAGACAAAAAAGTAACAATAGTAAAAAGAGAGAAAGACTTTAATTAGAAAAAGAATCAAACTAATATACATTTTTATAAAGATTTTGTGAAATTTAATAAAATACGATTATTGTTACGCCTAATTCCGAAATTTAATAACTTCTATAATCTAAAAAAAATCAATAAATATATTATTATAGGAACACACAAACTTACCTGTGTGTAGAAATTTATTGTCCGAAATTTAGTAACTTTATTATAGGTTTTGTGAAGGTGAGAAAAAAATAACTGGACACACCAACACAAAAAACACATAATGAAAAATGCATGCAAAATTCGTATACAGTAATATATCGATGTTTTTGATATATTACTGATTTATAGTTTTCAAGCTATTTTTAATTATATATATATATATGTGTGTGTGTGTGTGGTGTGATTTTTTTATTATAAATTTATTAAAATTGGAGAAGCAATTACTGTGATACACAAATATTGTAGAAAACATAAATAAAACAACACTCATTTTCAATATATTAATGTCGACCAACAGAGAAATTAAATTAAGTTCTTTTAATTTATTTTGAGAATTATTAGATTTTAGAATTCTTAAACCTTTTGATTGTCATTATTTGATTGAGGCTTTGAGATTGTTGTTTAGTTTCCCAGTAAATTCTTTTAGTTTACCAATAAATATCTGATGATAAATAAAAGGTTTGGTGGATCATTATGGCAGCAAATCCTTTCTGAAATAATTCAAGTTCAAAGAGACATTATTCCTGGATTTGGGTACATTATAGATCATTTTGTAAATCAAAATCCTTTGTCATTTAAAAAGCAAAATTTGTTTTAAAATTTAACCTTATTAGTAAGTTAAAACAATAAATTATTTGAGAAAAGAAATTACAGTCTAAAATATATTAAAAAGAAAATTTCAGTATAAATTTTATTTTTATGAATCGTTTAAATTAATTACATTAAAAAGTCTGTTTTTAAATGATGTAAATTTTGTTATTAGTCAATGATGAGCTTTATATTTATTAATTTGATTAGGTTATTTTATTTAACAATGCAAATATATCTTGAAATGTAAAATGAATCCAGATTCTCAATTATAGAGTGTTTTCTCTCATGGAATAGTATGAGAAGTGAAAAAGTAGCAATCATTTAATGTTTTTGATCCAGAAAATCCCGTAAGTATTGTTATAGATTTATAAATTATTAATATTAATATTATTACTATAATTATTATTATTATTATTATTATTATTATTATTTTATTATTATTATTATTATTATTATTATTATTATTATTATTATTATTATTATTATTATAAAGATAAGTGTAAAAAAATGTCTAATTTCTAGAAAACTCGTTCATTTTATTCTTAAATTGTATCCCAACCTAAATGGATTCTCTCTGTCAAATTGTTTTAAAACATTGTTTGCTTTGAAATAATGATCTGAATTAATTTCCACATTTAAATTAATTTTTATTCACAATGTCAATTTTAATAAAATATTCAAATAGAATGTGATACAAAATTGCGTATTTACTATGTTCTTTTATTTAGTGATTTCCCTCATTTTAGGGAAATATTGTTTGAGCAGCTCTGATTACTACAGGGATGAGGAAATGGGTCGGTACTCTCACATCGGTCTACCATGACATTTGTGATGTCAAATGATTGTTATTATATAAAAAAATATAAGAATAATCATTACAAATATGCTGGTGATGAACTAATTTTAAAATTCAATGGAACCTTATAAATAACAGATTCGCAAAACCTCGTTTGCCGAATGATAACAAATTGAAGACGAAAGTTAATCGGCTTAATGTATAAGCGTCGATGGAAATGTAATGCTCACTTACTGGTATGACAATACAGTGATTAATCTCGGTTCTAATTTTGTTGGAATTGGTGTAGAAGACAGAAAACGTTGGGACAAGGGAAAAAAGGATTTCACTCTGATCTATAGGCCTCAAGTTGTGCGAATGTACAATAAAAGCATGGGGGAGAATCTATTTATTAGATAAAATGATTCAATGTTACAGAATCAGTATTCTCCTGTCAGGTGGACACTGCGTATCGTCATGCATTTTGTCGATTTGTCTTTTGAAGTGGTCACAAAGAAAGTTATTCTTGATTCGATGAATGTTCGAATTCAGGTGTCTGAACCATTCTTGGTACTCAGCAAGATGTTGCGGCAGAGTTAAAAACTACCCTCCGCCGAAGTATACCACCCAAAACAACAGCTACGCAGCCTCAACCAGCGCTTCCAATATCGCTTAAGCCATCTCTGCATCAAAAGTCAACACTATGGGATATAAAACCAAATCGGAAAGTGAAAAACTCAAAGAGCTCCGATATATTACAAGCACCACAAGAAAAAAGAAAGAGATATTTTCAACTTTACCATCCTCAGAAGTTCGACACGACAATAAAGGCGTCTACCAGGCTTTTTGCAACTCAAGAGCGCCAGGCAATGGAAATTGGAAGGCTGCAGCTAATATCAAGTATTTTTTGCGTGAAAACGAAGATACAATTGTTTTGAAGATTTTCATACACAAAAAAGATAATTTTCTTAGTTTACTTTATTATTTTGTTTTAATATAACCATTTCTTATCATAATATAGGGTTAAAAGCAAAAATCATAAATGAAAAATTATTTATTTATTTTATATTTAGCATATCTCTTAATCATGCTTTACATGAAGAAGACCGAAAATTATATTTCAAAGAAATTTGGATCTCGATGATATTAATTTTGATATTATTATTGGAATTCGGAGACTTCTAACTTTTACATTTTGCACAACTTGCTGGCATCGTCATTCAAGTGGAATTTTTATCGACAAATTCTGTTGTTCATGGTTGCGGGATTATTCTATTCGCGAACAAGAATCAACGGAGAGTGGTTTGAAATATCTTTGTTAAACAAAGATCAAAGATTCATTAAATTTCTTGGGGTGCTTAATTACACTGGTCTCATCGCATCCAGCATTGTCATTCAGTGGCTGATTAGTTTTCTGACCAAAATATGTCCAAAATCTAAGAAAGAATGCATAATAATGGAACCATATCAAATTCTTTACTTTAGTCACTTTGTGCCAAAATATTTTCTCATTGCTGATAATTATTTTCTACGTGTATTCGGTGCAAAAGTTGAAGTTCTCTCATTTTACAGAA
>CAUHTR010007927.1:89500-103139 GCA_959609185.1 Schmidtea polychroa
TTATATTAATTGGATCATAGATAAACTTTTTTCACTCAAATCACAAAATATCATTTAGACACCAAAATAAAACTCGGTTTAGGACATTAAGTACTTCTGTTCGGATGTTTATAAAACAAAATAACTCAATTTTTAATTTACCGGTTGTTTAAATACTATAAATTTTGACAATTTTAAATCGTTTTTAATTTTAAAACACTGTTCATCTAAAAAAACTAAAATGTAGAAAATAAATTTTCCAACTATAATTAAAAATATTTAGCCATGTTATGAAATATCTTTCGAGTTTCTTGAAAAAGAAGTAATTTCAACCTTTTCGTATATTTTGATGTTTTTAAATATTTTAATTTTGTTTATTATTTATAAGTTTCTTATAAAGTTATTTATATATTTTGTTTATTTATTGAGTTTATTTATCATATATTTATAAAGGTTTCTAAATTTGTTAGATCCAAAAGTGAATCGATGATCAAAGTATTATTATTCATGTAAATTATATAAAAATACATTTTTAGCCATTTCTAAAATGAATTCAACAATATCACGTTAGCCATAAATATTTTTAGGTAAATTGAAAATGCAAATAAAGATTTCGATCAAAGTATCAACCATATCTCGGTGCAAAAATGATACTTAAAGAATAATTAAAAACTTCATTATTCACAAAATGTATTTTTATCTCATAAAAATTTCTTACCATAATTATTCGAAAATAAACTTGTTTATTCTTTATCAAACGATAATCCAATAAATATATTAATTATATTTGGTAGAGTCTCGCAAAAGAATGATCAATTATTTATGCAGATAAACAAAATTTAATCACCAATTATAAAATCAACATTATTAAACTTTTAAATGATATTTGAAATATAATGTGTAAAATTTCGGGTCACCTCATAAAATCTACTTCTAGTACATCGATTTTTAAAACATCGAGTGTGAAAAGATCTACTTTTAGCCTTAAAACATCTATTGTCAATAACATCAACTGTCAATGACATCTAGTAATAAAAGGCAAGAACATCAATCGCCTAAAACATCGAGTTTAAAAAACCTTTTTTAATTAAATGCTCTCATCATTTTTTTTAATTTTAATAGTTTTTTTTAATTTGTTTAATTTTGAAATAATAATAAGCATGACTAGTACCCTTGCAACCTGTTGAGTGTGAGCAGTACCCATAGGGGGACAAAATATTTTGTCGGATAGACTAAGAGTATATATAATAATAATAATAATATATTTGAAAATAATTTTGAAAATGATAATAATAATATTGTTTTTAATTTTGGCTAATAGTTACATGCCTAATTTAGATAATTAAAACAGACACAAATTGATAAAAAATTTCTTCATATTTAATTTAATTTTAATTTGTAGATGTTTTAAAACTCGATGTTTTAGAAGTTTTAAAAGTAGATTTTATTGACAATCGATGTATTTGTTGTTGATGTTTTGGACTCGATGTTTTAGACAGTAGATGTTTTCACCAATAGATGAATTAGAAGTTGATTATTTTGTTGTTGATTATCTAGAAGTCGATGTTTTGGGGGCGCGCCGTAAAATTTAATTTAACAAATATATTTTTTGAAATTGTTAAATCATAGAATAATTCAAGTGATAGATTGCTGTTTAGAATTTCTTTTATTTTCTTTTATTTTTGACTATAAAATAAATTTTTTTCAAAATAACTTGTCAAAGGTGAAAAGAAAATGTAAATCATTTTCCTGATATGTTATTCACAAATAATTTTGCCCCACTACATTTCAACAAAACTATTAATTTCATTATTCATTTAAATTCTAAAGAATTTTAAAATATATTCTAGAGATAATTTTTTTTTAATTATTTAGAAAGAAATTGAAGACTTTAACAATCCTCAAGAATTTGATCATGAATTCAAAGACCAAATTATAAGCATCAACGAATCTTCAACAACGAGTAATTTGTCAAATAGCAATAGCAAAGCTATAAGACAAAAAAGCCACTTAATTAATTATTTGAGAAGAAGATATAAAGAATTATTGAACATTTTAAAGGAAAAAGAAAAGAAATAAAATTAATTTGTTAAACTTTTTCTACAAACTTAAATGTAATTATATATAAATTTTACATTGTATTTATTAAAAAACCTACTATGAATCAGTAAAGATATAGATGTTTTTTGAATAACTTGAAATCACTTGAAAAAGGCTGTGTCGAAAATTCGTGAATATCAAAAAAAACATCGGTATCTTTAATGATTTATAGTTAATATTTTAATAACTACAATGTCAATTGCAAAGAAATCACAGGTGAAAATCGAAAGAAGTTCTTATAATATAAATTTTAATTACAACACCAAAAATAAATTTTTAAAATTTACTTAATTTATGATTTTGGTAGTGTTGATAAAATTGCAATAGCCATTTGATAATGTGGAAATTTAATTCAATTTTATATATTGTGGTTATTTTTTATGATACCGTCCTAGAAGAAAAATGATGAAAAGCTATAAAGAATTATTTAATGAAATAGTTTTTGACACCAAATGCGACGCAGTTTATCCAAATTAAAGTTAATAAAAAATTATCTAAGATCAACCTTGTAACAAGATAAGATAACAAGTGGCTATGTTGTCAGTAGGAAGTAACAAAGCAAAACAATTTTGATGATATTATCGAAGAAAATAGCAGTAACAAAAATTTGTACGAAATAAGAATAAAAAATATTATGCTTATGAATATGTATATTATTGAATATATTGAAGAAATAAATATTTCATTATTAAATAAATTGATAAAATTATGTTCATGTATCCATTTCTTCCTTTTTGGGAAGGGGCCCCGCATATAATATTTTCCCGAAACCCCGCAAAACCACAGCCGGCCCTGGTTGTAGAGATAATTGTGACATAATTTCGTAATTTAATAAATTTAATAGATTTTTAGTATTTCATATTGTCCTGAAATTTCTTAACCAACTTTGCACCCAATGTTGATGTTGGGAAAAAAACTAAAAAATCTTAAATTTTATTAACCTTTATTTAAAAATTAATATTTCTATAGAATTTCAGAACTTGACAAAATCAGCTTAAATAATGCAATAGAAAATGGTGAAGATTTTTGCAATTTTGGCAGATTATTAGTAATCAATCCGAACAATATAATATAAAAATACGAAAAATCGGGAAAATATCCACGTGAAGCGAAGTAGCAACAATCAAAAAATTCCCGAAGAACTTGGGAATAAACTGCTAGATTAGGTGGAAGAGAACTTCTATGCATCACTGCAAGAAATGTGCAATTATATGATGCAACAAAATTGTATTGCTTCAAAAGCAACAATTTCCAGATTTTTGAGAAATCATTTGATTTTAGTAAGAAAAAGTCCGGTCATGTGTCACTGCACGAAATTTGGATCACGTCCTGGAAAAAATAATGGATTATGTGACACGATTTCAAGAAGATGGCTGGCTCAACAGTAAATTGATAAATATTGACGAATGTAGTTTCAACGCTTGTACAAGCTAAGTATTAGGAAGAAAGAAAAAAGGTGAGTGTATTTACGCAAGAGGAGCAAGTAACCGAGGACTAAATATGTCACTGGTTCTAGCTATTGGCGTCTTAGGTACAATATATCAAAAATTAGTTGTAGGATCCTAGAAAAAGGATACCTACCAACTTTTTATAAATGAACTAATATCGAAACTGAATGATACTGGATACCATATCATTCACGATAATGCTTCTATTCACAAAGAAGCATTATCATAAAATAATTTTATAGAACACCTGCCTTCGTACATTCCATTCCTCAGTCCCGTCGAAAGCGTCTTCAGCAATGTCAAATGCAGAATAAGAAAGACTGGTTTCAGTACAATGCCCTACGAAAGGAGATTTGATTTAGTCAATGAGGCTCTGGAAAGTGAGCTACAGAAAGATGGTTATAAAAATTTGGAAAACTATTTTGAACACATTCACCGTTTTTCCCTAAATATTGTAAAAAATTAGATGTTTTTGGAGATTAATAAATTATATTTGACAATTAATTACTTTAAAAATAATAGAACTTATGTTGTTTTGAAATAAATCCAAATTTTGATTAATAAATACGTAATAATCCTGCAAAACTTAATTATAAATAATTTATAATGGAAAATATTGAGAAAAGATAATATTTAAGAGTTTGAATAATGATCTCATATCATTATGGATCAAAATCCAAACCTTAAAGTTTACTTAAAATTAAAAAAAATTACTTGAAACTCATTTCTAAAATGACTAAAATAAATAAACTTACAAATTAACTCTATGTAATCACAAATGATGCATCATGTATTAATTGAAGTACACATCAACCCAGGGGTAGGCAAAAGCCGGCCCGTTGAAAAATCCCGCATGCAATTTTTTAAATCTCTTTCAATCGATTTTGTTAAAATCAACAGTATTAGTGTGCATATAAATAATGAAAAATATAAATAATAGACAGTATTGAAATTTTTTTTGAAATAATCATTATCAACCTGGAAAAAAAATTTTGTACTTAAAAGAAATCGTCCCCGCAGTTAAATAATGAAATAATTTACATATAGTTTGATTTTATCCGACAAAGTATTTTGACCCCCTAGGGGTATAGGTGACATGGGGACTGGTCGTACTCAATATATTTTTTTAATTTAGAAATGTTGTTTTGTTTAATTATTTATTTATTTAACTAATTATTTAACTGTGGGGAAATACGACAAAAGTATCAAAGAAATAAAATAAAATTAATTTTTATTGAAATTCCATATGTTATTTTATCTAAATTTCTACTATTTTAATTAAATTTTATTGATATTACAAAAAGTTATTTAACAATAAATTAATTACATTTAATCTCTGGAATTTAAAATAAAACAAATAAAAAATGATGTGAGTATCGATAAACAGATTCTATCAGAAAAAAATTTAATAAATTTAGATTAATCAAATACATATGTATGTGATGATATCAATTTTATGTAATAAAAAATTAACTAATTTAACATTTTTATAGACTCAACATTTGAAAATTTATTTCATAAAATAAAATTAGAATTAATTAAGAGCTTTAAGAGCTTTGATTAATTAAATATTAAATTAGTTCTAAAAAATCAAATTTAATTTTTCGCTGAATTATAAATTGGAAGTTATTTTTATTAGTTATAAATAAAAAACAAATGACAAAAATTCTTTGACAAAAAAAAATAATGTACGTAGACTGATTAGGCATACTTTGACGGTGAACTTCATTCTGCTGTCTAATTTAATAAGACCTTTTTAAGATTATTTGACAAATTCTGAGGTTTAAATTATTAATTTTTATGTTATGGGGTATAAATGCCATTATGTATCCCCTATGTAAATTATCTCTAATAAATTATTCCATCTTTACTCTTATATAAATTGAAAATAAAAAGGCGTTTATTTAATCTCTTTTTTTATATCTTTAAAAATTTTCATATTCAGATTAAATCTAATTTTTCTGTATTATACCAATTTATTTGTTAACTTGTAAAGAAATTCCGATTATAATTTTAATTTTTTAATCCAAAAAAAATTTTATTATTCAATTTTAATTTTAATAAACCTTCGGTTTTATTATTAATCTGGTCAACCAGAATTAGACGATGACTTGTAGAAATTAGTGAACAGGATTACAGCATGTCATTTTTTTCTCACTTTCTGCACTTTCTCAACATATTTATTTGCATAAAAGTCTGGCACCTAAAAATGAGTTCCGTTGTGACATCTGTTTTATTCCTTGGCCAGTTTTCATGAACATTTAATTCCTTGATGTTTTCCAACGGTATTAGGATATACGTAACATAGTGAATAATGAGCAGTTTCATGAATTTATCCAATTATTACAGTATCAACAATTTTGTTGAAGGCCCTTAATTATTGCTCCTAAGATGAAAAATTTTTATAGTGTGAATCAATTGAATCTTTGGAATCTCAAATAAAAATGGCCGAGGGCTCTTTTTAATTTTCTATTTCAAATTGGTTGTCTTCGATAATGGGTACTTCCGTGTTATCTTAACCCCAAAAATTAAATTAAAAAAGAACACATAATTATTATATTTATTTTCTAAATCACAGTTACAAACTCAGCAAATGTTTGTAAAGAGTTTGTAAATGGTCATCCAGGTGGCCAGAAAAAAACACAATGTCGTTGAGAATAGTGTCGAACACATCGGCACTGTTGCTTAGAACACGTTTACGCCACATAAACTCACATAATCACACAATCACATAAATCACAGATAGCCTTAATAAATTCATGTTCAATAACGTCATCAATAATGTATTCTCTCATTTTTTATATTATTATTTTAATTGTATTTTATAATTTAATTTTTGGGGGTAAGATAACACGGAAGTACCCGCTAATGTTTTAATTTAACGTTTTTATGTTTTAATGATTATCTTGAACTTTTTCTCTATAATTTGTGTATTTTCATTATTTATTTTTTATTATTCATTTTCTTCATTAAATAATTTACATAATATATTAGTTTACGGTCATGTATAAAAGCATGTAGGCACGTAAACGCCATGTGAAAGCATACTATAACATACAATATTACATACATTTTTCTGTCTTTTTAACTATTTTTATTTAGCATTTCTTTTATTTATTAAATAGCGTTTTAAACGTGGATACATGCAGTCAAAGAAATTTCGATTATTTGGAAAAATTCAAAAAAAATTATAAACTATTCAAATTGACAATATATAAAGGTATATCGGATGCTTTGGTGGTGTTGACATAACCTTCAAAGAAAATTGTACTATGCAATCGTACGTTTATGTGTATTATATTTACAATTTTAAACTATTTCCAACAATTTCTCTTATACGCATTAAAAGATTAATCCTATCACAGAAATGTAGAAAACTTTAATATATTAGCTATGCAAATACCGGTAATATATCGAAAAATATAATACCTTTAAAAAAATTAAAAAATTTATTCGCTACAGCAAGAAAGAAGAGCTAGAAGTCATCAAGTAGTTACGGAGGAAAGGAAGAAACGATTATTGAAATGTGTTATTAAAATTAATTTGAAGAAAGTTTCTTAATTTAAAAATCTTGCGCATGTAACCTCAAATATTTTCAATAATATATATTTAAAAAATATTTAAATACATTTATTTTAAATTAAAGTTTTAAAATTAATACTTAAAAAACTATAAAATATTTACATACATATAACGCATAAAAAGTTCTGATGAAGTTCAAATACACAGTATGATGTCCATGATGATTAAAATTTAGAGTATTCCATGGAACAACATCATTTATTAAAGAAAATGAGAAAGTGGTTAAAAAATTAATAAAAATCCGAAACACGACATAGTGAAAAATGCATACAAACTTTCAATATCTTTAATCGTTTCACGGAACAACATTATGTAAAGATTTTATTCACAACTATTATCTATAAATTAAAGGGGTGAATAAAAATTTTAAATATATTTATTTCATGGAATTTATGAAGATTTTACTAGTTCAAGATGACATAGCCTTGAGTTTAAAAATGATTTCAGCTGAAAATAAATTTTGTTTTAACTCTATGTGTTTCTTAATAATAAAAAATCAACACAATATGTTTATTTTTCAATAATATAACAACAAATTTCCAAAAAAAGTTTTAAAAGTGAAATATCAAAAATTCAAAAGCAAGAAATCATCGAATTGAAATTTGGAAAACAGGTCAGATATAAAGGAAAAGATGGGAAAGATCATGGCGAGAACGGATTCATCAGAATATGTTCAGAAAGGGTCGAAATGCAGGAAAACGTACAGAAACAGAAAATTGTTAATTAATTATGGAAAACCCGAGTTAAGTAAACAGAAAGTAAAGTAAACAAAGTGGATTATGGAAAACCATTATCATGACAACATGAGTAATGGGAAAATGGGAAAGAGACTATCGCAAGGGAGATCAGTGCTCGAAGTGAGGCGGGATAGCCGGGATATTATCCCGGCATTGATTATGTAGGCGGAATGGCATCCCGGCACTTCATTTCATATAATCTATAGGTTTATCCCGGTACTTATTTCATTTTATAGGCACACAAATACTGCAATTAAGGTCACACATAGTACATCCATATATGTATGTATATATATATTCTTTATTCTCTATTCTCTATTCAATTAAGAATTTCCCAAGCAGCAGTAATGGATAGGTAGGTATATTCTCTTATTTATTTTAGTTAAACCAGCAAGTTGTTTGTTGAGTTATTTATACTGCGACCCCCTCTATATATAATGTGTGCATGAATCCCGGGTGCCACAGCATGCCTATCCCGGCACATATTTTGTTCCACTTCGAGCACTGAGGGAGATGTACGGTGGAACAACTATTTATTTCTTTCGACTGAGAAAAGATGAAAAAGGTCGCGAAACAGAGCTTGTAAAAAGGAGACGATTCTGTTGAAATGTCATTAATTAATGCGATTATTTCAACTATATAAGGGAGCTCAAACTCAAAAACAATCGGCATTTTGCCTAAGGTAGGGACGAAGAAACCGTCAGTAGGATTACAGGAAAAATTAAAGCTAAAAGATAGAATTAGCAGAAAGGAAAATAAAAGAATCATTTTAAGTCGAAGGAGTAAAGAAAAGAAGTAGTTATTGTTGCATAAGGTGCAGAACCAAAGCGTTTACAGCGAGACTTATTGAATAGTCAGAATAGGCATTTTATTGTGTTATTCGGAGTTTTGTAAATTGTAGATTATACAAGTTTGAATACAAATTTGAATACAAATATATGTTAAGTATTGTTTATCTTAAGAACATGTGGAGTAAGAAACACCGACTTTATTTATTTAATTCAAAACTCAACATGTTCAATCTCTTAATTAACACTGATTTCAAATCAAATCTACTCATTTTAATCAATAGTTTGTTCTAGTGTCATGTGACCCAAATGAAAACCGCCTCAAATTATTTGAGAATTTGATCTAGTTCATACAATTACAAATTTGTCAACAAATACTTTGATATTCACTGGAGCTCTTTCAGTAAAATTTCGTTTAGACTACAACGGTAACTTTGATTAAATCTGGCTCCCATTATATATGGCTCAGCATCAATCTGCATACAATATCATAACTTTCTTCCATCTAAGCAAATACAACAAATATCACATATCTTGCTTCGCTAGACAGTTCAAGGATTTTCTTTTCCTATTAAACTAATTATTGTGGTCAAGAAAAATTTTAATTAATTAATTAATTAGTTCATTTTTGTAACAACATATCTTAAAAAACCTCCTTGATTAGAATTATCATATTCGTATTTATCTTCTCGTTTGCTAATCGCTCATATCTTCAACCCAAGATATATTGATTTATCGATTATTCAAATTTTATTTAATTTTTGCATTTAAATTTGCTGTTTAAATTTTACAACATTTTCAATGGGTTTTCATTTTACTTTTTAGGCATTTAAATCCCATTTGAACTCATTTTTAAAAAAACAACATGAGTAAATATATGAATATGCCATGACAAGTTTTCCTGCAAGTGGTAAACATAATTTGAGTGATTGCGTAAGTTTGAAAAATAGCAGTGTAGTAAGACGACATTTTTATGTTGTGCAAAATATTGATTAGGATACCCTTGTTAAAATAAAAAGCGGAAAACTTTGTTGATCAATTTTAAACTCATGGAAACTTGATGTTTAGCGGCTTAATGAACTGAATTCAGTCTTACCTAGTCTTTGAACTAACATTGAACACAATAACAATATAATTAACAGATTATATTAAGCATTATTAAACCTGTTAGGCACCTACCCAAAGAATCCATCAAGAATGAAATGCGCTTGTCAGCCTACATGCTATGAAAGAATGTAGGAGTAGTTAGTTTTCAATGTAAATTAATTTAATGATTTAATCCGAAAAGTGCTGACAAATTAATTTTTGTTTTGATATAATATCAAGACAATACTTTGACTATCATTCTCAATGTACTTTGATTTCAGCCACTGAAAACAGTATTCAAAGATTTTGCAACTAAACAACGATCCACATCAAACGAAAAGAAGGTAAAACGACAAAGTTCATTTATTGCAGCTGGAAACCAATGATATTGTTGGGAATCAGCAGTGACAATATAATCTTTCAATTTTACTCTAAGGTCCACAAACGTAATACAGTACAAACCTCACTTATTACAAATATTTTAGTTGGTACTTTAAAATTTGTGCGGTTCGATAGCGAAGCATTCCGAACCGTGACAAAGTGTTAGTGACCGACTTTAACATTCGCATTTATTATTACTGTGGATAATTCTCAATTACCGTGTATTTTATATGATAGATTGTTATAGAATATGTAACTCCTAAACAATTTCATTTTGCATTTTTAGATCAGTAATTGTCGTAATTGGACGATCAGCGGTTCTTAAACCGTGGTCCATGGCTCACTGGTGGGTCGGAGAAACTTTACAGTGGGCGGCGAAACTAAAATATTCTTTTGAAAAATTTTGGAATGTTTAAAATGTTTAAAATAATTGTGACCTAAAATTAGAAAATCAAAGAAGTTTTGACCTAGTCACCGATGAAATTTTTTACTAATCTATAAACACGCACAAATTGCGAAGCCTTTTTTTATTTAATGATCCGCAAATTTCAGATTTTTTAGTTGGTGGTCCCCGAAGAAAGAGGTTTAAGAACCGCTGCTCTCGAGAACTTATGATTGAGTTTCTTCAAATTTTAATAATAAATTTACTAAAATAATTTCACTAATTCAGATGGACCAAGAACGGTTTATGTAATTTATTTTTCAAGAACCATATTGAATTTATTTTTTTAATATAAAATCTTGAAATAAACATATAAACGAAAACATTTTAATAAGTACAAATAACTATCAAATTTTTATAATAAGTTTATTACAATAAATTTTTAAAAATATTATTAAACGATAAAATAAAAACGGAAATAATGGCTAATAAAGTTAATATATTCAAATTGCTACTAATTCAATTATTTTCCATTATTAAAAATTAATTTATAGATTTAGTTGTGTTTTAATTTTAATTAGTTTTATCAGAAAAATGAATTGAAATTGGCTATATATTTAACTAATTATTTTTACACGTCTTAAAATTTATAAAATTTTGTGTGTAAATTAATATTTGTAAGTTAATTTGTTTCATTTATTATGTATGCTTGTTAAGCTATTGTTTTAATTAGGCAATGTGAACATTTTGAGAAATTGATAAAATTTGCATTTGTTGAAATTCTTAGATTTAAAAATCTAAATTTTTATTTCTTTGTTGTTTTAATAATATTATGTCTTAAAAATTATTACATAATATGAAGCATGTATGTTTGTCATGGTGTGCGCTAATTTAGCAAAGAATCTTTGAGCCACACATTACAGCACGCAATTAATAAGAGCTTTTGCGGCACTCTTTAATAATAAAAAATTTAAGGGCATTTGTGTGTATTTTATTACACTAGCTATAGTTTTAAATGTATATTATGTGTGTATTTTATGTGTTTTTATCAGTAATTCTTAATAGTAATTTAATGATTCATTTTCATTTTTAAATTTATTAAACTTATTTAGAATATTTTATAAATATATTTTAGAATTTTTGGCGGATATTTTATTCATATCAAAAGTAAGATAATTATTTATTTGAATAAACTTGAATTAAATTCTCTTTTTGTCTAAATAAAATAATTAATGTTGCTTTTATGAATATTTCTAAAATTTGAAACGAAAATTTTATTAAATTTATTTTATGTATGTTTTGTAGGGTTTTGATTAAAATATTAATCCTGGAGTAATTGCTATTATTCAGTTAGAAATATAATAAAATAAGCTTTTGTCTTTATTATTACTATGAATAAATGAACTTCTTCCAAGCTTATTTCTATATTTTTGAGCTGCTTTCCAATACAACAACCTTTTAATGGTATTCATTTTCTGATATTATTCATTCTTCTTTGGTATTGTCTCGCTGTTGTCCGACGTTTATCAAGTGTAATACTGTCAAATTTGGGTTCTATCTAGTCTTTCATTTTTTTCTTTAAGTTTATAAAAATAACAAATCCAACAAATATATTAACAGAGAAAACGGATTTAATTTTTATAATAAATACTCAATATATAGAAGTCTATATAGCCAAGGAAATTCAGAAAATGAGATATTGAAATATAAATTAACTAATTGAATATTAAATTTATTTATTGAGCAGAAAATAATGCAGATTTTTAATTGATTTTATTAAAAATTAATTAATGTATTTCTAAAAGCTATTATGAGATTTGAAGTACTCTAATTATGTTGTTTAAAACTAATCCTATTATAAATTTATCTCAACGGTTTAGAAGCTCAAAAATTGGGTTTATTAAAATGTGTTAATATAAATTATTAGTTAAATGAACAATAATCATATCAATCTATTATAGCATAATGTGGCAAAATAAGTTCATAGAAATTTCTATGATAATGCAATCAAATGCCAATGGAGGTTTGTTCAAATATTTATCCAATGTCCATGAAATGTTCAATATAATGTTTTGGAGTTGGTTAATAAATATTTACTTAATATTAATTCCAATTTTTATTTTCACTCCAATATTTTTGTTATTTCCACCAGTAAAGAGATATTTGTTCTTTCCTAAATTTCGATTCACAATTCCTTTATTGGTGATATTTTGTATAGTCTTTGGAACTGTTGTTTTTGTACAGTTATCTGAAATCCATCAAGATGTCAGTAAACTCCAGAAATCCAGTGATTATTATACAAATCAAATCATTCATCAATTGTCTTTATCAATAAACAATACGAAATTATCTTTTATAAAAGCCTTGAAGAAAAAGAAATTTGAACTCTTTCCATTGGTTGATAAAGCCATAACAGATGTTGTGAAAATAGCCAATAGGAGTTCAAATGATAATTTGAAAAATTCACAATTCACTTTTGAATTGTTCGGTAAAAGTGATACAGTTCTCGATATATTGAAGCGAGCTGATGTTTATATAGAGTCAACATACCAAATGAGAAATGCATTAACACATCTGCCAAGAATATGCATCATACGATTATTCAAAAGCCGTTTACTCTGTTATTTGTACAAAAGAGAATGTCGAGTATTTTTCAATGAGTTGGGGAAAATGGAGAATTTTTACAAAATTCGCGATTCAGTTAATAAACGTTTTACGATTACTTTTGGAAAAATTGTCCCTTTAATCAAAGATGTCGCTAAGTCTTTTAACATTAGTCAATTTCTGATGACTCCTATTCAATTCTATGATTATGGGGTTGGGAAAATGGATGAAACTCTAGATAAAATCATTAACAAACAAATCAATGAAGTTTTATTGAAAAATCTCCATCAAAATCAACCGATAATATCGATATATCTTCAGAAATTTCAAAATTACGTAAAATACTTTCTCTACAGTATTGTCACATTGAATGTTGTTTTTATTCTACTTGTATTTATTTCTGTTGGATTAAATTGTATTACTAATTCAAATATCAAATCAATTCATCCCTGGATTTGGAATTCTCTCCATTTCGCTGCTTATTTATTGGGTTTGACAATCCTAGTGCTATTTGTCGCAGGAACATCGGTATTGTTGAATTCACAGACTGAA
>CAUHTR010007928.1:0-76030 GCA_959609185.1 Schmidtea polychroa
AAAAATTCAAGATTTAGTTTTTAGTGGTAGCGAAGCTGATCCATCTGATGATGACCATGTTTTTATTGATAGCGAGTATTCGAGTTCTGATCAGGAAAGTTTAGGCGATGTAGAGCCAAATAGTTTTTTATCGAAAGATAAGACAGTATTGTGGCATCAAAAACCTGTTAGCACCAATTTGGGTCGAGCAGAAAATATATAGAATATGACTCCGGGAATTACTAGGTATGCAGCTAGCCGAATCACTGATATAAACAGTGCATTCATGATATTTTTTCCGAAAGCTATTGAAAATATGATTTTGAAAAATTCAAACAGTGAAGGAAACACCGTTTTTGGAGATAGTTGGAAGGATTTGGATGCAACTGAACTTTATTCCTATTTTGGATGCTTGATTTTAGCGGGTGTTTATAAGTCAAAAAATGAAGCAACTGAAAGCTTATGGCATGAAACTACGGGTAGACCTTTGTTACGTGCAACCATGCCATTGAAAAGATTTAAAAATATTTCAAAAATTCTTAGATTTGATAAAAAAGAAACCCGGTGAGAAAGACATATGAATGACAAATTTGCGCCAATCCGAGAATTGTGGGATGCATGGAGTGAAAGGTTACCCATGTTTTATAATCCATCAGAGAATGTGACAGTTGACGAACAACTACTTGGTTTTCGTGGTCGATGTCCTTTTCGCCAATATATGAAAAGTAAACCTGCGAAATATGGGATTAAATTTTGGATTGCAGCTTGCAGCAAGTCTTACTACGCTTGGAAAATACAGCCATATTTAGGAAAACAACCGGATGCTGCTCCCGAAACAAATCAAGGTATGAGAATTGTACTAGATTTAGTGAGGGGTCTCAAAGGTCACAACATAACACTCGACAATTTTTTCACATCATATCAGCTTGGCCAAAAACTCCTGGAAAAATCTATAACAATGGTGGGTACACTAAAAAAAAATAAACCAACAATCCCACCAGAAATTTTGAATACAAGACCTTTGCCACAATATACATCAAAATTTGTTTTTACAAAAGATACAACACCAGTATCTTATGTACCTAAAAAATATCGATGCGTAGTGATGCAAAGTACTCTACATTTGTCTGATGAAGTTATAACTAATGAACCTCAACGTAAACCTGAAATTATCAAATATTATAATGCCACAAAAGGCGGAGTGGATACTTTAGATAAAATGGTATCCTGTTATTCTACAAAAAGAAAATCTAGAAGATGGTCATTCGTTGTTTTTTGCAATATGTTAGATATATCTGCTTACAATGCTTTTGTACTTTACAAGGAAGTTGATTTATCTTGGAATTGTAATAGTTTGAGTAAGAGACGTTTATTTTTGGAAAAATTAGGTGATAGTTTGATAAAACCTCAAATGCTAAGCCGACAACATTTACCTAGAGGACTTGCCGCGAGAAATATTATTCAGGAAGCTCAAAGCAACCAAGATGATGCTGGCGGATCTTCGAAGCCTACAGCTTCGAAAAGAGGCATGTGTTCTACTTTTCCTATCAGAACGGGGAAAACCACAATAAAATGTAATAAATGTAAAAATTATGTATGCAAAAACTATGTAAAATATATTTGTCCTGCTTGTCATAATAATTGAAAAATTAAAGAAATTTATTATGTTAAATTCATTTTATATTATTTTGGTTAAAATTTTGAATAGTTTTTGAATTTTTATTTTTGTTTTATATATTTGAATGTAAATAAAAAACTAATGAACTTCAAAAAATTTTTGTTTTTGTTACATTTTGATACAAAAATATATGGTAGACATTTTTGTCCTTAACGCGGTTAGCGTTGGTACAAATGAATACCATTTGAAGGTTAAGTAAATATTATTATGCTGAAAGAATTATGTATTTATATTAAAATGATATCTAAACAGAAGTCTTTCATTTTTAACGGATTATAGTAATATAATAAATAATAAAACAAATAATAATAAAACAAAGCAAAGAATAATCACAAATGATGCAAATGTATTTTTTTAATAAACAGATTTACAATATATGTGAATCTGGTTTAATATTAGAAAATAGTTTTTACTTGTCAATATTATTTAGATAATTTATTCATTTCTTCACACATTTTATTCTTTAGCATAATTCATTGAATAGCAGACATTCTCATGTAATTTGTGTATAGGTAAAGTATGCTTCGCAGATAATTCTAATGGAGTTCCGCCATATGAAGGAAAATTTTCCAATGGATTTCTGGTTGATCGACACAAAATAAATATTGAAATAATGAATGAAATCGAATATTTAAAGTCCATAATTAAGACACAAAAAAGCAGATTAGAAAATGAAGATGAAACAATTTTTTAATTTTTTATATATATTAAATAAATTTTGATTTTGTACTTTTAAAAATTAATAATTTATTACCGTATATCATCGCGTAATAGTCGGTGCACGTAAAAGTCGGAATCCTAATCTGCTCAATAACTACATTCCTAAAACGCAAAGTAAAACAGCTTCCGACGACTACGCGACGATATACGGTAAATGTTTTATTTTATTTTTCGTCGACACAAATATATATAGTAGTATATAGTGAGGACTCCAACTCACTTTCAAGTTCAATGTCATGAAATGTCAAGATCAAATATAGACCAATCGAACGATTTTTTTAATTTAAATTTTATTTAATTACTTCTATTTAATTTATTACATTTTATTATGTCTTTATTATTTTTTGATTTCAATTAATACTTTTGTTAATTTCTAATTTATTACATTTATCAATTAATTATTTTAATTACTTATGTTATTTAATTTTTTTTCGGTTTAAATCTTAATAAATTTTAATAATAGTTAATATTTTTATTATATTTATTTATTAATATTTTATTATTATTATTACTTTTTTTAACCTTTATAATTCATTTTTTATTTAATTATTTAATTAATTTTATTTATTTATCATTATTATTTTTTTAAACATTTACATATATTCTACCAAGAACGTAAGTTATAACAAGAATATTTCAATTTGAACAAAATTTTAAATAGTAATTATTTGATTTATTAAAAAGAAACGGCGAGTTAATTTTAGATAAACTTGGTATTAATTTTTAAGGAAATGAACAAAACAAAACACGAAAATAATAATTCTTACTTAAAACTAATTATATTAACTAATCAGATAAATGAATTATTAACTGATAAAATACATTTTAATTAACTAAGTCAAATCCAATATATATATTAGGGTGGAGTGAAAATTTTTTTTTCTTAATATCTTGTTTGGATAGCTATAAAAACTTGGTAACACATGCAATTAGTAATGTGGCAAACAATTAGACAATTTAAAGCATATCTTGAGGTTCCACAATTGACCTAAAGTATAGGCATATTTCGATAAAAAAGCAAAAATCTTTAAAAAAAACATTTTTTTATAAGTAACATATTTATGTTATGGTTTAACTTTTTAACAGTCTGTACATAACATTACAAGTAATAAGAACCATATCTGTGAAGGGAAACCACATGCAAACTGTCTAACATGTTTTTATAACTACAAATGATGTTGGGCTTTGGTGTCCAGTTTGGCATTTTCGATCTCGATTCCAAGCGTGCTCTAATGAATCCGTCGCGTTTTTCTGGACCACACACCATTTCGGATGCTTCTGTCACTAGCTTGATATGTCTCTCTACTGCCTGGGTGTGACAAGGATAGCGGGCGAAATCCAGTCATGGCGTTTCTTCTTCCCGGATCATGGTTAACAAAGTATCTTCGTCAATGTCCACTACGATTGGAGGCTCTGTGATCGGAGTTTTCTGCCAATCGATCATGTCTATGTAGCTAGTAGCTTCAAAGTTGATTACTGGCACGCAGAAAGATCTAACTGAAGTCGTACGTTTCTGCTTTCTGGATTTCAGTATGCGTCGCAGAGCTAACTCGCGTATATCTGATCTTTCATCGGTAAGCATCGCAAGCAACAGATTTTCTGGATGACTAAAGAATGCGTTGCGTTGAATTACCGGGTCAACAACTTTCTTCAGCTCGTCTGTGAGGTAGCGTGATTTCAGTATCGTACTGTGGACATGTCGAGCGCCGTCTTTACACGAAGGGGTATTCTTTATTTCAAACCATGCAGGTGCATAAACTGTTACGATGAAGGTAGCAAGCGTCTTTAGTTCATCCGACGGGCTTCTTGTGGCAACATACAGACGTAGTATGCGATTAGCCGTGGTTAACCATCTCGAATGGTTGATAAGACCAGGATTGCGAAGTGAATGGTCGACAGGACAAATACCAACACTTACAGCAGTACACAAATCGAACAGGTATTTCTGATCTGTACTTGAATCGTCGGAATTTGCACTTGACGGTAGAACACAGTTTATCGGCATGTAGTCAACGATGGGAAGCTTCTCACAATTCAACAATGACTTTCCAATGGGACCAGAAAATCCTTTTGGACCATTGGTAGGTCCATCAAGATACTGAAACAAATGTCTTAACGGTAATTCGTTTGCATGCAACTGACATACGAACCACTGTAGCGGTCTGTGTAACGTCACTTCAAGTAATCGAATGATGCCTCCTCGAATGCCCGTATTAGTGGCTGTCCCATCACAACCTATTGCTTTTATGCCACTCGTGTCAACATTTCTTTTATTCAAATATGCAATCAACTCAGCCGTGATAACTTTGCTTGACCCTGCAGTTGGTGTAATGTGACCGAAATATGTAGCTCCTGGTTCGGCTATAATCGATATATGTTCTTCAGTTATTATTTTCCGATGAAATTTACCATCGCATTCTTTAATTTGGGTCATTGTATTGTCTTTTCTGCCGTCAAAATATAACCCAGTGATTGTGTTACTGACTTCGGCACATAATGCGCCACGCTTATTACAACGTTCTCGACGCACTTTACTTCTGTCAATCACTTTAGAAACATCATGTTCGTGGATTATTCCAACATCTTGAAGAACAGCACTGGCGATTCCTGCTGCCTCCCTGTCCGATACGCCATGTCGATCACACGCTAAAGCCAACGACGGTAGCTTAACTCTCATCTGCTTGTCATTCAATTTTCGCTGTTGTTTAATTTGGCTTATACAATCGTCATCAGAGTCATCATCGCTGGTATCCATTTCCTCTTCCATTCCAGAAATCTCGTCACAGACATCCGACTGTTTATCACCGATGTCATCAATGGCAGATTTGGTACACATCTGCCTCTGTGTCGACTCTTTACGGATATACCGCTTTTGTAATCTACTGGATTCAACCTCATCAACTCCAGCTATGATCATACTGCGTGAACCCCGCCGATCTTCTAGAAAGTCACGTTCAATTGTGGGTATCTTTCTTGACTTCTCACAGTGACACTGAGACATACAAGAGCACTTGCAGGAGCAAATGTCAAAGAGTTTAATCGATTCATCTTTAAACTGCGATATTTTCTCTCTGTATGGTTCTGAGTCCTTCCTAGATTTATACGGCTTCAGCAATTTCATGAACGTCTTGTGGTACACGTTCAACATTTCATGAACACGGCGGTGGCTTACATGTGGTATGGAAGCTTTGTCCCATATTTGTTCTACTTTCATTGACACTGTTTCTGCCACGTTGCGATGTGAAGGATCTTTATTGTTCAATTCGCATTTCAGTCTCTGCTTTGTCAGGTTGTAGAATTTCATAACATCTGCATAAGTCGGTAGTTGATTGTCGGGCATCTCGGATGGACCACCAAAGATGACACAAGACACTTTCTTTCTGGTTACAGCCATTGCAACTCTAAAAAGGAAAACCAGAGGCATTTTAAATCCATATTATTTAAATGCCATCAATGACTTCAATAATATGTTATAATATTACCTCTTATAATGAAGTATCGTAGTGGAGTAATTATTTATCACTAACAATACTACATACAGCGATTCAAAAAAAATACAATGTTATGCAATATGTATGCAATAATCCGTCTGAATTGACTCTAGAAACAGGAAGTGCAGCGTGTGAATGCGTAGAAAAGTGAACTAATAATGATCTTTTAGTTAACAGTAAGTAGCGATAACGTATTAGTGGAAGCAAAAAGTTGCCAATTCCTTGTAATGAAAAGAACACCGGATAGCAAATACATTATCGTTTTCTTATCAATGGTTACATTTTAAAGTTGGTTGTGGAACCTCAAGACATTATTTAAATTATTGTTTTTCTTTACAGAGTACTTCATTTGACCTCATAGCAAGTTTTTATAACTATCCAAAGTCTACTAAGTCAAAAAATTTTTTTTCGGTCATTTTCACTCCACCCTAATATATATATATATATATATATATATATATTATTCACATAAATTACACATTTAATTGTTAAAGTGATTATGATTGTTTCGATTTGCATTCATTTCTAGACATAGCAGTTGCAATATGCATTTGACGAATCTTATAGTAACCGAAGGCATAGCTTTCATTACAATTGAACCAGTACCTTTTATCGTCCAAACATTGGAGAGCTCGTTTTTCTGTCATGAAAGTATACAACTGATGATTGACACTTCATATTCTCTTTTGTTGGATGCTCACTGTTCCACCATCAGTAAACACTTTTTTGTAAGCTTCATGTGTAAGATTAGAATTTGTAAGACATATCCTTTGTCTTTTAGAGTGTTTTTATCACCTTGAAGTGAGTAGCACTTGGGTCAAAGGAACACCTATTCTTTATATTTTTTAAAAAAGTAGGAGGGGTATCATTATATATACCTCCCCCATTCGCCAATAAAAAAAGTTTGTGAGAGTCAAGGATTCCTGTTGGGCTATAGTCCACAATACTATCTACTACTAACAACTTAGCTAATTTAGTAATATCAGTTGTTTCGTTCAACTGAATTGAAAATTTTGGGCTTTCTTTAATTCTTGTAATAAGTTGCACCAATTGATCATTGTTAATTTCAGAAATTCTATTTGCGACAGTGTCGTTTGACAAAGGAATTTGTTGAATATGATCGCCATATATATTTCCATGTAATATTTCTACCATTTTAATAGCATAAAGTAATATAAGATCTTCTCCGATTGTGAATAGCTTCCTATTCTTAGCAATACAGTATGAAACTTCGTATGATGCGAATAAATATTTTTCATTAATTGTCAAAAATTATTCAAAAGATTTTTTCTTTATTTAAAGATTTTCAAATTCTTTCAAAATATTCTTTTGGTTTATTGGCGCATGAAGTATAATTTATTCAAAATGTATTTTCAATTTTGATGATTTCATACTCTCTGAGGTTAACAATTCATTGCAGATTAAACAAAGAGGTTGTTCATTCCATTACAATTTTTAAATGTAAAGCCAAATTGAAGAAAAGACTCATTATATTTTCTTTTTCTCAGATTAGATACATGTTTGCCAACTCTAAGCCCTGCTTTGGAAGACTTTATAGCATTGTCATCCAAGTCATCTCTTTTCTTACTTATTTTCAGTCATTTATCCATTGTCGAAATTATTTAAATCCTAAATATCAATAAATATATAAAACTAACATTTAATTATTTTCATCTAATAATTAAATTAATTATTGAATACCTAAATTATTCTTGAGATTTTACTCTTGCGTTGCTGTTTAAAAGAGAAAATGACTATAGTGAAATAGCAATAACACTACACTAGTTCACACAATAAAAATGCAAAATATCAGTGCCACGTAAATTCAATGATATGAGACAAACTTTAATAGACTATTACGAAACAATGAACATTTAAATAATTTTTAATCTGTTTCAAACAAGTATTATTATATTTTAATGAAATTTAAGTGCTGAAAATCGCTAAATAGATCGTTAAAACATACGACAATTGTGCAATTTTATGTATTTGGATATTTTATATAAAAATTTCGTGACCCCAATAATTCGCTAGGCGACTCCACTTGAGGTCGCGACCCATAGTTTAAGAAGTCCAGTTCTAGACAAATTACAATCTTGACATGCTGCTCCGAAATATTGACCAGTAAAATGATCATGATGTGGAACAGGTATATTGATAATCTTTTTACAGAGGTAGCAATGATTTTGGGCCGTAAATTCTTCCTACTGTTCTATAGTGAGTTTCATTTTTTCCTTTGTTCCATTAAATTTATACCACGGATAAACTATGTATGTAGCTATATCATCCAATGGTTGTATCAACTGAATGATAAAGTTTTTCCCAACAAATGTTTCATTTCGAATTGGATAACCTTGATGAAGAAGCACAAATTCATATGCAATCGGCTCATGTTTTGGAAGTATTTGTCATATAAGAGTAATATTGATTCAAAGTCCACGTAGATGAAAAACCATTGTTTGATAGTTTTACTCCAGTCTTAATTCAATATATTTATTTTCCGGCATGGAGAATATAGGCGTCCGCTCCAAATTCTTCCAACAAAGTGCTGTATGTCATTCAAAAGCAAGATATTTTTGAAACCCATGAAGACATTTATGACTCCAATGTGATTGTATTCTTATTCCTTCTACTCTATCTTTGTAATTCAGCAGTCGATTAAGATTGGTTACATCTAAATAATGATAATTTGATTCTAAAATTTAGTTAATATTTTAATGAATAAAATAAATATTACCTTCTTCAATCAATAAGAGATATATCTGAGATCCCGTCGAAATACTTCTATATACCAAGTCAACGAAGGAATTCTTGAACATATCATTAGGTTTTTGTTTGATCGGATCCTTATTATAATGAAGAACGTTGATTGATATATTTGGATTCAGTGCTTTAAATTGGCAAATGTTAACCAACTTCATTGGAAACCAATCGAATTTCCATTTTAAGTCTAAAAAACAAAATTCAATGATTTATGACATTTATAAATATATATTACCTTTTAAGTTATATTTTGTTGTTTTTTCTCTATCCCGGCATATATCATTATTAGGGATATTTAAATAATTAATTTATAAATAAAATATATATTGTATTATATATATTATTTTCAATTTAAAAATTTCTTCATCATAAAACTTCCTCATAATACTAATGACAGATGCCAGTAATTTCGCATTAGGCGCGGTATTAGGACAGCATGTAGAAGGGTAAAAAGATCATGTAATTGCTTATCCCAGCAGATCAATGAAACCTCATGAAATAAATTACTCGACAATCAAAAAGAAACGTTAGCATTGGTATATGGGATAACCAATTTTCGACAATACCTAGAAGGCAGAAAATTTGTTGTCTTTAAGGATCACAATCCGTTACAATGGCTAATGAAGCACAAGGATTCAGCCAGTAAATAATTTAGGTGGTCAATTGTGTTACAAAAATATGAATTCGAGATAAAGTATCGTACAGGAAAGTCAAATACAAATGCGGATGCTATGTCGAGAATACCCGTGGAAAATAATGTTGATCAAGATGAGAAAAATTGCGAAAATACAATATTTCTGGCAATTAAAACGGCAAATAATATAGAAAAATTACAAGATGATCAGGAAAATGATGAGGAATTAAATCAGTTACGTCAACATGCTGTCATAATCAAAAAGGAGAGTGACTGGAAACATATTGCCGAGGAGAACCATAAATACATTATTCATGATGGTTTGTTAAAATGTGTACAAAATGAAAATTTGCTAATTATTGTTCCGACAAAACTGTTGTTGTATCACGATGGAGCATTAGGAGGACATTTATCAGCGCGTAAAACATTATCAAGATTGAAACAGAAATATTATTGGAAAACGATGGAACAAAATGTCAGACAATGGTGTCATACGTGCGAGATATGCCTAACAAGACGAAATACGGGACGAAAAGTAAAAGTTCCGCTTAAGCCAATGCCTGTGCCAAAGACGCCAATGGAAATGACAGCAATGGGCATCGTTGGTCCATTGCCGGAAACCACAAATGGCAACAAATACATTATTGTTTTTCTGTGATTATCTTACTAAATGGCCAGAAGCGTATGCAATGCCAAATCAGAATGCAGAAACAGCTGCAAAAATATTTGTAGAGAATATTATTTTTCGATACGGAGCACCAAAGAAATTACTTACAGACCAAGGAACAAATTTTCAGAGTGAATTATTTAAATAAATTACAGATTTATTTGGTATACTGAAACTTAGTACCTCACCATATCATCCACAAACAGATGGTCTAGTGGAAAGATTTATTGGGACGCTATTTAATATGATATCATCCTATGTAAATAGGAAACAAAAGAATTGGGATTTATTCATTAAACCATCTTATTTGCATACCGGAATGCAGTAAATGAAAGTACTGGAGAATGAAAGTACTCATGTATCTATGATGAAACAATATGCCAGTCAATCTGGAATTTCAGTCACCTATTTCCCAATATATGGATGTATCAGATTATAAAGTAGTTATGCAAGAAAGACTACAGTCAGTATGGATCCAAACTGGACTTAAAATAAGACATCATCAAGAAGCGTATAAACAATGCTATGATAAACGCGCACGGAGATCTAGTATATATAAACAAACCAGAACCAACAAATGGATTGTCAACGAAATTGCAACAACCGTTTAATCTTTATATGAAAATGGAACTGAGAATTATAGTCAATGGATCAGAATCCACTCTAGTCAACATATGATACGATTAGTTAATGAAACAAACCTGGTTACCCTTCATATCTTCAATCAAACAGTGAATGTTACCTGACAAGCGGAGCCCTATCAAAAAGATATTTTATATTATTATGGAAAAATTCAATCGATATTAAATGAAAAAAATAAATCTCAAATATTAACTTTTCGTCAACATTCACCAATATCGACGTCAAAATTAGTGTTCATCAAAATAAAATATTATAGACGTTCTCTATTTTTAAATATATGGCAATTAACTTTAGTGGAAAATAAATTTGTGCGAATTCCATCTATCAACTTGCAGTATGGAAATCGAAATAAATCAAATCAGTCAAACCGAACCCCAAGCTCTGCCAACGGAATCATATTTTCTAGCATCAATGAGTCAATGACTAATAACGAAACCATATCGTCATTAAAAACTGACAGTGAAATAGTTTGTGTAACATTATTAATAACTACTCTCACTATAACAATCTTTCTCATTATTCTCATCATCATTGTGCTAACTGATTTTCGAACAATATCCAAATCTTCTACAAATCGATCCGAGATTGCGAGACATTGGATCGTTTATGAAGAAACATTTGTGTAGTAAGACATAAATACTTTGCATGCAAAATTGTTAAAGTAGTAGTAGTAATATAGTATGAAAAGTTTATGGATATTATTAATTTTTTATTTCATCATGGATATGATCAATATTTTTATTTTATTTTTATTTGTGAATCTGCACTTTTCAATGTCAACGAAAAGAATCAATTTGATTGGTTAGCGCTGTATTAAGGGGGAGAGAAAAGGGGTTAAGAAAATTTTTATAAGGGTATTAAAGGCGGGTTAAATCCATTAAACTCCATTAATTTTGAAAAAAACAAAATCAACAATTAATTACACGGTAATTATTATTATTTATTTATATAACTAGTCGGTGGGACGGAATCCTTTGGGTACCCCATATCAACCCTAGTTTTAAAAATTAAATATATGCATGTGTATTTATCTCCCTTTCGTGGTTTGCAGTGAGGAGAAGTTATTTGTGATCTGAAAAATGGAAAGAAAATAACAAATAAAAAACAGCTACTTACTGAGAAGGAACTGAGTGTGTATTGCATGCAGACGTTGGAATGGAATGTGGGATCCTGCTGTCTTGATTGGCTGGCTATCGTTTCTCTCCTGGTTGTTGTGAAAACTTTAAATAAATTAAATTATACAAATTGAATTACTTCGATAACTTCGTACAAGTTTTCATTTGTAAATGAAATTAATAAGTCTCATTTGGTGGAAAACTGTCTTTGTAAAATTTGGTTATAAAGAAAATAAAGTGAATTAAGTTCGAGTCTCTCAGAGACATCGTCAAAATCCACAGCCATCATTCAATTATTATTATAGAAATTAGTAAAGAAAATTCTCATTATTCAATAATTATTGTTATTATTATTATTATTATTATTATTCTGGAATAATTATAATTATTATCATTATTGTTGTCGTTGTTAATATTACTGATTATAATTAAAGAATTATTATTATTATTATTATTATTATTATTATTATTATTATTATTATTATTATTATCATTATTATTGTTATCAGTAGGAATTATTATCAGTATTATTATTATCATTATTATTCAAAACAAAAAATTCATGATATTATTATTATTATTATTATTACTGTATGGTAAATTGGACTTATTATATACATGCAGATTCGAGGTCGAATCTAAATTAAAGAGGAGATATGTTGGGGTTCAACAGGAGAGGCACAAAAATGAAGTGAAAATCGATAAAAACACCAAATTCAAAATAAAATTTAAAGTACAAAATATTAATTAAAAATCAAAAACATTTTTAAAAAATGAATAATTTCCGGCGGAAACTGGGTATGGGCGGATGCTAAATAATGAGACGAGTTCAACTATAATAAAATAAAATCAATGGGGGTCCCTAAAAGGAATAAATTACAAAAAACAAAAATTAATTAACTAATGGCAGAACCCGAAGCTAATGGGAAACCCGAGGCAATGGAAATCCTGAGCGATTTGAAAAAACCTGAATTAGCAATTCAATTTTGGTAAATTAGCCAAATAAAATGAAAGTGACGCGGCCGTCAAAGAAAAAGGGGCTATTCCCTTAAATTGAATTAGAGCTACAAGAGGAAGCCCGGGGGAAGTTAGACCCAAACTAATTTGTCAAAATAAAGTCAATTACCAAGTGGGTATAAAAGCAACTGGCAAGAAAACAAAACTGCCAGTTGGTCGAAGAAAAGAAAATAGAAGTTTGGCGAGAGCGAAAAAGGAAACATTAAAGTTAGTAGAAAATAAATAATTTAAAAATCGAACGTACCAGAAAGGGACATCTCCCGTTGGAAGATTTATCCCTGCGTGAGATTTGTTGGCAAATTGAAAAGTGCAGACAAAACCTGATATTATCAAGTGTGAGTGAACTAATTAAAAGTGTAAAAGTTAGGTTATTTATTTTGGAAAGAACACAAAGGAGTCAGATCGTAGTACCGACTTACACTATATACCCAACAGTTTGCTTACCAGTGTAATTGAGAATATATCGTCTTAGATCCTACCCTTCGTATGAAATTTAGGTGACAGCATTCTGACAAGGAATAGTTCAGAACTTTTAAGTGTTTAGTTGCCTTAAAAATATTTACGCAGGGATCTTCCTGTTATTTTGAGTTAATTACTTTTTTAGAGTCACCTTAACTTTATAGTTTAAGAGGGATTCGTTTAGAAATAACCAGCTACATTAGCATGTTGTATTGTGAGAAATTTGAGTCTATATATATGTTATTTGTTCACCTCCGTCAGCCGTGCTCGACGTAAGAGAGTGAACCCTTAAAATATTACTCCCTCTGTCCGGAAATATGGTATACATTTGCGAAAAAATAAAATAAATCAAAAAATGTACATGACAAGTTTATTATATTACCTTTATTTGAAACATTTTAATAAATATTAATGTAAATATTAAATAAAATTTAAAAAAATAAATATTAATATTAATAAGTTCACTCGAAATTTGATTTGGCTTTATTGTATGCTTCTTTAGAACATACATATTTTTCTAGCAGTCACCTTCGCGACGAAGTTTTCCTTTACTTAAATGAGGTATTTTATAGCAATTTCCTCCATTTGCTAACATAATTGACTCCATACATGCTTGCAATGTTGTAAAAACGTTATCGAGAGTATTCACTTCTAATTGATTAATTGATTAATTAATTCTAGGTTTTCTTCCGCATCTTTTTTTCTTTTTTGAAGAAACATCGGCACATATCTTACCTTTTCTGTATTGAGTTTGTGCTGCATGCCAAATTCTGCTAACGGTTAGCCGGGAAACTTGAAACGCAGTAGCAACTTCGTTGATTGCACCGTGTTTTAACTTATTCTCCTTCATCTGCTGTAATAATTTTTCAAAAATACCTTGACGTTGTTCTTTAGTTAACTGTTTATATTTTGAATCTCTTCTTTCTAAATTTAACAAATTTCCTTCCACATTTTCCATATTCGTCTTGCAGCGGTACTAATTTTATCTATCTCAAGAAACACTGATGTTTGAGCGGTAAGTTTTTAACTAAGAATGATATTACTTAAGTCAAATATTTTAGGTTATATTGTCATGAATATCTACTATGACAATGTCATGACAGTTGCCTATTTATTTTTATATTCACGATAATCTACGATTTTTGTTGAAATGTATACCATATTACCGGATGGAGGGAGTATTAATTATAACTATTTGAATGTAGAATTTAAATATGTAGTGTTTAATGATGAAAAGGTCGATTAATTAAAATTTAATTATTTTCCGGCCGAACTCAACTCGGGACGATAGACATTAGTGTTATGTCCGTTCGATCCTGCAGCAAAAGGTGCTCCAACGCCGAACCTGATTAATTACATTCATTTTAGCCGACACACTAGCCGACAATACTAGCCACCACAGAGGAAAATTAACCCACTACCTCCGTGGCAGAAAACCACGAAGACGGTATGACCTCCGGTGATAATTGATCATAATTTTAACTGCATGTTAAGTTGTAGACCTACATGCTCATTGGGGGTTGTGGACCCTACAATGAGAAAGAGTTGATTTGGCATAGGTTTAGCTGGATTCTCGCTTCAAAAATCAATGATAACCGACAATTTCACTCAAACCTACATCCTTGTCGCTAAATGAAACAATGAAAATGAGGTTTAAATAACAATTAATAATTAACGGCAAAATCGTCCTCACCTCCAATTTTAGAGAAATCAACATCGAAATTTTGGCATAAGAGTAAGAATTGAAAAGTGACGAAATGTGTTAGTTTAAATACCCTATTTTTGGTGTGGAAGTATGCATGCATGTATTGATCTAGTAAACAAATTCGAATTATTTTAATTCTTGAACATCCGATTTTTAAATTTTATCGATTTTGATAGCGATTTTGACGTTTTTAGTTTTTATTTTTGAAATTTTATTTTTGAATTATTTTTATTAAATTTGTCTTCATGATGGATTTGGGCATTTCCAGAACATTCCATGCTAAATTTAGTCTATTTCTTATTTTTAAATTGTTTTTTCTGAATTCTTTTCTAAAATTTTTATATTTTAAACTAAAATATTTATTTTTTATAAAATTTTATGGGGTCATGATGGATTTCACCAATTTTTTGGATTGTTATGGATTTGTATTCAAAATTTTGATATAACTATCTTTACGTAAGATTTTGTGGAGATTTTCTTTAATTTTCTTTTTAATTTTTACTAATCGCCTTTATTTGAATTTGTTTTTGTTGTTTTATGTCTTTCGGTTATATTTGAGTAAGTTTTCGCGTGATACTTCTTGCTCCTGTTTTATTTTATTTTTGGGTATATTATCTCTTTATTATCATTGTTTACCTGGATTTTTATGTATTTTTATTTAAGTAAACTTAATGCTGGGTATGCGTGTTGTGTACTGACACATTTCGTCCCCTTCCCAACTTCGGATTTAGAAATCAGTTCTAGCCCAACAATATCTAAATGTATTTTATAATTTATTTTTATATTAATAATAATAGTAATAGGATAATGCATCGAAATAATTTATAGCAATTTTCTAGATAATTAGTCTCTCATGAACAGTATAAAAACAGAGCTCAGTAGTGAACAAGCCAGTATTTGGTCGAAGAGAGAAAGGTGCAAATCGTGACAAAGTGTAAGTGTGATAAAGATTAAATAAAAATTATTCTGTGTTGGGTTTGAGTTATTTGGCTGAATAAGGACACGAGGAGTCAGAGAGAGAACCGACATCATATTATTTTTTTACAGTCAAGCGGGTTTGGATTAAAATTCTTGCCTCCATATTCGCCTCAGTTAAATCCGATCGAAGATGTTTATAGCAAGTGTAAGCATTATATTGCTCAAGGGAATCCAAACACAAGAGAAGAATTATATTCTTTAATTAATTTCAGGTTTGGATTGTGAAGGTTTTTTTCGCCACGTAAGGTCATATGCTCTAAAAGGAATAAAAATGGAAGATTTCTAGTACAATTCGGGTGTTTAATTTAAAAGTTTTTTTGCCTAAATATTTTTCTTTATTTAATACATTAATAATATTTTATAAATTTTCATTAAATTAAAATATAAAATCGTCAAATTAAAATGGAAAACCGTGAAATTATGATGCAAGCACTGTAATAATGAAAATAATATCTTTTTATAATTAATTATTATTTTAATTTAATTATTTAATTAATTAATTAAGATGTAATTTATTATTTTATAAATTCATTCATTATTTTTTTTAAAATCCCTGAACCAATTAAAATTATATGTATATTAATGAAATTAGTTAATAATTTTTCAATTTAATAAAAAATCGATTATTTCATTGACATGCTAAAATACATACTTTTTATTTTAAATTTTTTTCATAAGACCAGGAGCTTAGTAATCTATGATGTAAGTTTTGGAAAAATGAAAATTTGTTTTTTTATTAAAATTAGGTAGATAATGGTGGGAATATTGTGTTTGGGGATGCTGTTGCTGAAATTTACTTGAAAGATTTGGACGTGTTCTATGAAAAATATGGAACTATAGAAAATTGTGATTTTGATTTCTTTAGAAGTTTAAGTAAATATAGATATTGTGACTTGGAAATATACTGTCGGATATGTATTATGAAGCAAAATTTGTTAGTTTTATTTTTTGATAACGAATTTAATTATATTTAATATTAAAGATATATAAATACGGGGCGACGCTCTAGTGTATGTCGCCCAAAATTTTAAATTAATTTAAAATTAAATTAATATATTTAAATGAAATATAAGTAAATACGTTTATTAAAAATTTATTCATCGAAACTATACTTCGAAGCAACCAAGCGCCAGAATATAATCAAAATATCTTCTTCATCAACATTTTGTCTTGAAAGCCACAATCGAAAATCAAGAAAATTAATCTTTTGTTCAACATTCATTCCTCGCCTTTTTTTTGAAATCAGGTGATGCGTTTGTAGATATCGAATTAAAAGCTCATTGTCATTTATAATTGTGAATAACTCAAAAATATCAGTAACTTTCATGGTGGGTATGTTAAAAGTGTATACATATCAATTTATTTATTGAGTTATTGAGTTAAAATAATTTAAAATTTTGGGCGACATACACTAGAGCGTCGCCTAAATACGGTAAATAATAGGATAAGTGTCACATTTGATAAATGCCATACTAGATAAATATCACACAATAGCTATTTTGCTGGATAAATAAAACCTTGAAAATAATTAGAATAAATAATCCATTCATTAAAATTCGATAACTGTTACTCCTTAATTTTTTGGATTGAAAAGAATTGATTGGCTTTTGTGACACTGAGAATTTACTGTATTATGAACTTCTATTTTATTATCTTACGCCCTATGGATAGGTTTTATAATAATTTTCATGTGACATTAAATATATAATTAATAAGCAAAATCTTGTTACATATGCAGTACTGCTAGCAATATATGATACGATATATTATATATGAAGTACAATTGATGTCTAAATAATTATTTTAAAATATTATAAAGAAAAAATAATGGTGCATAACATAAATTAACAACAAAGATGAAGGAAGAGACAATAAAACTGACAGTAGAGGAGCCGTGGGAGAAAGTATACATATATGTGGTCCATTACAGTAAACATTCAGACAGAATAGATATATAGTCGCAATGATTGATCAATTTAGCAGATATATCTCTGAATGCTGTCGCTAAACAGGATGAAGAGACGGTGAAGGAAACAATACTACAAAAAATGGATTCTTAGATTTGGAGCACCAAAGGAAATTTACACGATGAAAGATTTTAAAAAATCAATGGGAATTACACTATGATTTTCAAGTCCATACCACCATAATACAAATGGTGTAATAGAACGTCAATTCAGGACAATAAGAGCCTATATAATGCATTGTTAAAAGAAAAAAGTAGAACAGATTGGGCAGAGATCATAACAGTTATTGGATTTACGACGAATGCAACATTTCAGAAATCAATTGGACGAAGTCCCGCAGAAGTAATATTTGAAAGAAAAATAGCTCGACGATTTCACAAAAAGAAGATACACGAGAAACAACGCAGACAAAAAGATCATTCGATATTGGAGATGAGGTTCTGGTAAAAGTCGAATAAAGAACGAAAGACAAGGAAAGATACGAAGGGTCATACTGAATAATGCAGAAGATCCATGATCGGCGATATCTGCAACAAGACCAAAGTATGAAGAAAAGATGAAGAAATTTCTTAAAGAAGGGGGATGTTAGGTGTTTTCAACTGAGAAATAAATATTTCAATGATTGATTAAAATAATTTAAAATTTTTAATAATTGACTATTAAAATAACTTTTAAAATAATTTTTAAATTGGATTTTTTAAATTGAAATTTTTAAATTTTTTTAATTGAAAAATTAAAATAGCTTTTTGAAAGTTTTATTAGTGAATAATTTTTAAGTAAATATATTTTAAGTATCGAAATTTTAATAAATGATTTTGAAAATATTTTATTCAACTCTGAAAATTTGTTTGAAAATTATACAATATTTCAATAAATAAATACTTGGAATTATGACGTTAACTTTTGAACCGGGGTTAAAAAATAATTTAGAAGACGAGTTAGCAGCTTCTAATAGCGACATTGCCACAGTTATGTTAAAATTTTCTCGTGTTATACATTTTCTTTCTTTTCTTACAATTTGGTATTATTATTTTTACGAGGATTCATAATTCTAAATATATACATATATGCTTGAATAGTACTGTAATAAAACTTTTCTTTTTGAAAAAAACACAAATGATTTGTAGTTTACAATTCCAACTATTATTATTAATAAATGTATTTATTTTATAGAATCGGCATTCGAACACCTTCGTATTATAGTGGGTAATTGAGATTTATTTTATATTGAAAATTTTACCCATTTTTAGTATCCAAATGAAATCATTTTCAGTCACAAAGAATAGAGAGATATCTTATAATAAAAAGTTATTTATTTTTTATATATTTTAAATTATTTAACTTTTGAAAAAATTAAAACAAACTATTTTTTTTTAAAAATTCACTTCTAATATTGAAACCATAAATGAATATGACAATTAATTTATTAATAATTTATTAATTAACTAATAATTAACTAGTAATAAAATAATTAAATAAATTACTGATGTTATAAACATTAATAGATGTTGTAAACATTAACTAGAATGATGAGCCTAAATTTGTGTTGATATTGCCCCATATTCGGAAGGTTTTACAAATTATAAGAGAAAGACAAGTAAGTAGTTATATAATATAATTATAATATTGTCTCCAATTCGTGTAAATTATACAATATGTTTGTTGATAAGTCTAAAATTTCGGTTGGATTGTATTCGGATCTTGTAAATATTTTCAGCCATATTTAAGCCTGATTTCTATTGATTATCTTTATTATTTATATTTTGCTATTGGTGCTCATAGGTCGAAAATAAGAACTTTGATAGATTGATCAGTTTGACTTTTACGGAGTTTGTAGCAAGATGTGTTAGAAAGACTAATTATTTATTATGATCAAAGAGCAAAGTACATAAAGTGTACAAAGGTGTAGTTTTGGGTAAGCTAATATTCTAGTATTCTGGGAGTTCATGATTTTTTGTAGGTGAGTTACCCTCGATGATTCCTTGTATTGAATTGTTATCACTGTTATTATATTAGTATCCAGCTCTGAGCTTTATTTGATTCAGTTAGTCTAGGACATCCTAGGATAAAGAGGTTGATTACTTCGTGAAATTTTTGATTTTTTGGATAGCCATTTATGTTCCTTTTGCAGTGAATTGGAAGAAGTTGGCTATATTTGTTTGTTGTTTCTGGTCTTTGAAGTTTGGTTAATCATTCATTAATCTTTTCTATTGTTCAATTTGATCTTATGATGGGTTCATGAAGAAAAAGCTGAGTTGAGATACCATCATCTGTTCCTGATTTAAAACTAGAATATACAAGAGGTTTGGTCTACAGAAATCACTCCTGCTTATTACTGTAGATTAGTGGATTATATACCAACAAGGATTGGTGCTGTCATTGAAGACTAAAAGATTACATACTAAGTACTGATAATTGCTTTAATATGATTATTAACTTTTAAATTGATTGCTAACTGTTATGTAATAAATTTCGATATTGGAATAGGTGCTGCTAAACCTTTGTCCGTCACGGAAATAAGCATAAGTAGGTAGTTAGTGGTGTACATCAGCATTACCATCAGATGTACACCCAGTCGAAAATATTTTTTTTAAATTTACTGCCAAGAGGTAATAGGTATGTAATGTAAATTTTTTTAATTACATCACATTTTACTGACTCTATACAATCCTCGCTAAAAAAGCCTGTGCTACAGTGTGCCACAGGGTCTTTTTCTGAGTATTGTAAAGGGGTCTCTTTGGCCCCAGGGATTTTCAATACAAAAATTGGTAATTTTCCTGCAACTAGATAACAAGTACTAACATATAAGTACCAAAACGAGATTTTAAGTACTTACAATCAGATAGCTACAACCTGGTACCATGTACTTTCAACTAGATGCTTACAACCAAGTACTTAAAAACATGACTAAATAGTTACAAGCAGATACGAAGTACCAACAACTTGCTACTAACAACAAAATACCAATTACTTGCAACTAGGTATCAATTACTTAGTACTAAGTACTTACTACCTTTTACTAACCAGTAAATATTTACAACCAAGTACTTATAACTAGGTACCAAGTACTTAGGAACACATACCAACAACGAATCCAAATGAGATACTAACAACTAGGCATTATCAACCTACAACCAGATAAAAACAACCGGTTACCAATTATCAAGTACAAGATACCAACAACTAGGTATTATCAACCAGTAACTTACGAACACATACTAACGACTAAGTATTTACAAGCAGATACCAAGTATTACTAACAAATCGATTGATCTTTAAAGAAAAATCTTCTTCGTAAAGGTTTCAGCCTAGAATTAAGGACGGTTAACTGAGAGTTAAATGAAATTTCAGAGGTATGAATCAAAATATTTTATTATTAAACGATAATTATAACACTAAATTAATATTTTAAGATTTCTAACTCTATTCTAATTCTAGGATCGAACAAGAACTTAATTGTGGAGAAATTGCTCATGTCACATTTGATCAACAGAACGATGTGCATTTCCCAATGAATAACTTAAAATATTTGAGTACTGTAAATGGACCATATTCTGATGTGAGATTTAGTTTCTGCAATATGTGAAACTGTATTAGTTAATTTTGACTACTCCCACCTGTATGCACACACTTCTTGTCTGTGTGCAGACGCGATTATTTGAGTTGTTTGTGACATAGCAAAAATGTATCTGCAAGTAAGAACTTATTCTCGAAGACTGGACATTTCATCGTTTTTTATTGTCAATCGACGGGCAACCAATTAAATATGAATTTAATCAGTTAGGGTTTGGGCTCAAGGCGTAGCCGTACCGTGCTAAGCTATTAACACATGAGAATGCAGAGATGCAGAGTATCCATAGGTGACTGAGCCTATTTGTAAATCTTCTTATATGGACGATACTAAGGAATGAATGAATGAGGTTGAAAAATGGACTAATAAAAGTATGGAGCAATGCAGAAATGAAAGCAAGAAAATTCTGAATTCAATGATTGGAAAAATATTTGCATGATAATCTGTGACGCAACTGCAGTAAATACTGGTCGTTTTCACGGGATAGTAAAGCTCAATCAGGATGATGTCTTGAGCAAGGGTTTTGAGACGCCACAATATATTGGCTGTCACCACTATGAAGCATGTCATGAATTTTCTTATTCAAGAGCCAACGAGCAGACCAAAACTTAACTATTACTTCATTGACAAATTATCAGAAAACTATGTCTCTCGTTGTGACAGCTGATGTTAACACAGGCGAGAACCCTGGATAGCCAGAATATTTAAAATTCTTATATGAACTATGTCAGGCATATCGTCATTACAAAACAACTTCAAATTTACCTCGAATCAGCTGGAAAAAACTCACAAATTTACACCAGGCAAGATGGAACTAACATGCAAATAATGCTGTTATAGCATTATTTCTGATACCAGAGTGGCGCAGTATCCTCGCTCCAGCATGCGACTTCATCTGCTCCGAATGGGTAAATGCTTGGTTTTATTCGCAACACTACAATGAAGCGTCCTTCAATGAACTGTTTACCTCACTCAACAATATAAAATGCAGAAGGCAACTAAGTGTTTAAAGACGCATTGGTCGAGGAGTCATTAATTGACATTCCCAGATCTAACCAAATTGCTGAACGTGCTGTAAAACAGATGGAGGAATACAACTGCTAGCCAATAGCGATATATTAAAACAAAAGGGAATCCTGCTGATTTGGTTTCTAGGGGAACGCCGGTTTTGAATGTATTAAAGAATCAATTATGGTGGAATGGACCAAAGTTTCTGAAAAATTTAAAAGAAAATTGGCCGAAGTTGAATTGAACACAGTCTAATGACAAAGTTGAAATTAAAAAAGAAATTACGTTGACGACAAGAATAAACACTCAAATACGAATATTAAATACGAATTGTTTCAAGGTAGAAACCCCTTCATCGTGGCTTAGATTGATCAGACTGTGTGCGTGGGTTCAGAGATTTGTTTTCAACTCAATATCAATACTAGTAGAATGAAGTAAAGGACATCTATCAAATGAGGAAATTATAAGAACAGAACTCAATGTGATTAAAGATGAACAAACGAGGTTTTTTTCTGAAGAATTGGTACGTCTTAGAAAAAACGAGATAACAAGTGATAAAAGTAGTCTATTGGGTTTGATACCCGTTTCAGACCAAGAGTAATGAGTAATAACCGTATAATTCACGAGAAGAATTTACCATTAGAGACGAAATACCCAATTATTTTATCTGATTACAAATACGATAATAACACGACAATGCCATGAAAGTTTGAATCATTATTCAAGAATTTAACATGTATTGAGTGTTTTGAATAAAAAGTATTGGATTTTAAAAGTCAAACTGATGATCAAACAATATGAGATGGATTGCTTTGGTTTGATTAAAAGAAAGGAACGGCTAAAAGGATGCGTCAAATAATGACACTGTTACCAGGCTTTAGAGTTTCAGAACCATTAATAGTTTTTGTTCACTTGCCAGTAGATTTTGCAGGACCATTTGAGACGAAAGCGGGAAGATGATAAGTGAGAAATAAACGGTAATAATGTTTGTTTATATCTTTAAAGTCAAAGGCGGTGCATAGTGAAATGGCGTATAGATTGGATACGGATTCGTTTATTCGAGGTTTCATGGGATTTGCGGCGAGACCAGGAATGCAAAAAATGCAAAATTATGATATCAGATAATGGCACAAATTTTGTAGGAATCACATTGTGATTGATAACTAAAAAATGCAAAGAGAGTTGTCTAAGCATCAATGTATCTCGATCCATGACTCAAATTATGTTGCAGACATTTAATATATCAATGATGAATGTTGCAATTGAGGCAGTTTTTTTCTTTGTACGCTTCAGGTCATACATAATAGTATCGTTATGGACTCTAGTGATCATGTATCTCGCACTATGGCAATTTATGAAAGTTATGTGTTACTTCATGCCATTTGTAGAATTAATGATGCCGGAAGAGACATAACTGATTATCTAATGAAAAGTATGACAGACAGAAAATACAGTTTTACAACTACTGCCGAAAGAGAAATTTTTTCGAGATATTAAAGAAAAATTGTATTACATTGTTTTTGATTTTGAACAAGAAATGCAAGCTGCTGCTTTTTTATCATAACTTGAAGAGTTATGAACTATCAGATGATGAAGTTATTACCATTGGATATGAAAAATTCAAATGTCCAGAAGCTTTTTTCCAGCAACCATTCTTGGAAATGGAAACTGCTGGTATTCATGAAATGACATATAACAGCATGCGATATGGGTATTCGTAAAGAATTATATAGCAATATTCTTATCAAGTGGTTCGACAATGTATCCTGGCATTGCTTATCGTATGCAAAAACAAATATCACTTTGGTTCCATCAACATCAATGAGAATTAAACACAATATATATTATTTTAGGAATAGGTCCTTAACCTCAAAATATTGGTTAAGAAATAAATACAATAAATAATAATTTTTAAATCATTTAATTGAAATTAATAATATTTAATTACCAAAAATAAATATTGATTTAAAATAATCATTTTTACTAATTATAATTTTTTTATATATTATATATAAAATATACTTAATTTACTGTAAATTAAACGTTTCAGTTTACCGACATTTATTTGGCAACTAACATCAGGTTGAAAAGATCAGAAAACCTAATGTAGCAAAAGGAAAAATGTGCCATTGTTATTTTCATAACAGATTTTCATTCGAAAAACCCAGGTAACCTATTCAAGAAGAATTTCAAGGAGATCATAAAGTTCCTAATTGTTAGAAAAAGACTTAAACAACATGCATTTTCTATAATTAAAATAATAAATTTATAAATATATGCTATAATAGTGTTAAAAATCAGGTTACGCTGAATAATACCTGCATTATAGGATTCTAACTTGTTCAGAGAAATAAATTTCTCTCACAACAAAATTCCTATAATGAAAAACACTACCAAACTAGGGATAAAAAAAAATCATTGTGATGATTGATATCAATATCCATATAAGAATTATTGAAGATTCTTTAAAATAATGAATGTTGAAGTTATTTTTTAATAGTAAAACATTTTCAATTTTATTATTTTTTACTTTATTCATGTTTTTATAAAATTCCAATTCATTAAAATTCATACCTAAAAAGCATTTAAAACTTATAAATATTATTATTTTTTTAATTACATTGAAATTTTTACTTTAAAAAAATTTAAAAAAATTATTAAATAAAAGTACAATATCAAATGGCTGATAAAACGATTATTAGATGTTTTGTTTCTTAAATTAATCACATCCATATTTTAAAAACAAAACAAAACACAAACTATATTTTTCAAAAAACAACCCAAAAATTCTCTTATTAAAACAATCACTGTTTTAGCTTAGAGGATATTTTCGCAAAATGAGTAATATTTGAATAGGAAATATTCGCACACAAGCATTCAATAAATATTTTATATTTTAATCTTCCAATCGTTCTTAAATCTACAATCTACACTACATAAATGTTATCGAGCGGAAATGGTGTAGACGGGTAGAAAATTACTTAATTAAGAAAAAACAACTATATACATGTTTGTACGGGAAAAAAACCTTTATAGTACAGGTTGGTGTGTAAACCAACTTTGTGAGTCATCATTTTTGTTATTTTGACATTTGAAATTTTAGAATTTATTTTAGAAATGACTGGCAAATAGTTAAAAAGAAAGTATATTTTAAGGCTTTGATTTTATATAGATATGAGATCATTTTTCAAGCTCTTAAATATTACTTTTAGTCAACATAAAAGATTTTACAATAAAATATATCAAAAATAATTGTATATAGCTTACCAAAGAAATAACTAAGTCAAAACTTTCTTAATGTGAATTTTTCATGAAATGTATTCCGCAAATGGAACATTGACCAAGATCAGATGCATTTTCAAATAGTTTGCGAATACAATACAAAAATAATGATATTATTTTATTTAATTTTCTCTGTGATCCGTCTTAAATTCAGATTTATGTTCAGGTTATCCAAATCACAACTTACGCTGGGGACGGAGATTTTTGGGGAAATGGAGAGTTTGAATCATTTGGAATATACAGTATAAGAGTCGAGGGGTTTCGGACAATCCTTCAAACAGTAATGCCTTACAGAGTATTCACTTTTCTCAGTGTTTTCAATTCAAAAATGTATGAAGAATACATAATAAAAATTCATTGTAGTCCAAATTTTTACGGAAGTACATGTTGGTATACATGCAAAGATACGTATAGAATAACATGTAATTGTGCATACAAAACATTTTACGTAAATGTGCCCTGTAATCAAGTATGTAAACCAGGTGTATTTTAGTATTATGAAAATATATTTTAAACTTATTTGATTCAGGATGGTTAACTAAGTATATTTCGTATACTGTACAAAACAAAACCGAACTTGTTATTACTTGTGAGACAATGGACTATTGTTTAAACCCTTTAACGTCTCATTTTGTTTCCTGCAATTCCCCAAAGATTTGCTTTCCAGTCAGTAACTCATCCTATTTTTGTGGTAGTTTTAATGGTTGATTTTATATAATTGTAATACATAATCATTATTATAAATGAAACATAATGATGCGTGCATATAAGTAGAATAATAAATTTTCATCAAATGTACAGTAGGATTTCACGAGTAAGCCAGTTGGGTTCGGCAACAGGTTTAGTCAGTCAAATTTGGTCTAATATGTTAAGATTTGAGAAATAAACCAATCTTCTACTAGAGGTGATAAGTGAATAATAAAAAGTTTGTCATTAAGACTTTAGATCTGATGTTGAGGGATACCGACATGGCACCAGACTTGCCCAGGGTTAATTATAGAGGTACTTTTCAAAATCTGTTAAATTTGCCAATTTTGTTAAGGCACCTTACAACGGTTGATTGTAGAGCTCCGAGCTCAGTCTACAATCTGCAAATCTTGTCGTATGAAGAATCCAAATGGTAAGATGTTGTTTTAAAATAATATAGATCATATTAAATATTCGGAATTGTAGAAAAGGTGATTATCGCTTTATTTTATGAGACCTTACTATTGGTGTTCTTTTACGAGAAAAGAATATCATTTAATAACACTTATAAATTGAAAAATCGAACCAAATACTTGTTGCGTCAAATAAGAATCCTTCTTGAGACGGAAAACAATTTCCAATTTTATATATGAAAGAGCACTAACATATACAGGTACTATTTTTCAACATCACCGCCATTTCGGTCCATATATTACTGCCATCGTGAAACCAGTTTTAAAAAGACATTTTAAAAAAATCGAAAGGAGCACTTGGTAAAGAAATTCTGAAAAGTAGCGTTCAAATCCTCCTTTGTTGCTAATGTTGTCCCTCATAAATGTTTCTTGATGTGTCGGAAAAGCCAGAAATCACTTGGTGTCAAATCAAGACTTTATGGAGGGTGATCCACACCCATCAGACTGGCAGCTTAAATTGTGGTTCGAGAACCACCCCATGTGTGCACTGAGGCATTGTTTTGCAAAGGTCAGAATGGTGTGTTGCTTGTCTTTATCCTTTTGGGCATTTTGCACAATATGACTATAATAGTCAGACTTGATTATGACACCTTCATTTGCAAAATCATTAAGAATCAAACCTTTTGTCGCAAAGGGTAGAAAGCATCTTTGCCTGTTTATGGCTTGATCATGTTCTCATTTTCAAGGAGGGTTTCTCATCATCAAATTTCCACTTTGCCGAATAAAGTTTGATATCAGGCAAATACACACTGAGTGGGTTTCTTTCGTAGTTATTAAATTTGAAATTAAATGCTGACCAAGTTTCTCACAGAGGCACAGATTGCACTTGCAGCTCTCAGGCCGTCTCTTCGCCATTTTTTCAGTTAAGAGGTGATAGACAAATCTGTAACTGAGTTTTCTGAAACCAGAATACTTCAACCTTGCATGGACAGTACCAACACTGGGATTCAGAATCGTTCTAGTGTAATTTGATGTTCTTCTTGGATACATTTCAATAATATTTCATCAACAGATGGAAAATGTTCTGCTGACCTGTCTTCTTTTTTTTTATCTAAAACTGAAATGTGGCCATCTTTGAACTCTCTTACCCAATAAATAAGAGTAATCAAAAAGGATTCACACATCATATAGTTCGACTGCAACATGTCAAAGATTTCACAACACGTTTTCTTCTGCAAAATGAATAATACTGCATACTCTACTTCATGACTATGATGAAATTTTAACAAGTTGCGAAATTATTGTAACTAATCAAAAAAATAGAACAAACAAAATTAAAACCTAACTGTTATCAAAATAGCAATTCACAAATTTGTAAGAATTTATAAAATAAAATTGCGAAAATATTTATAAAATTTTAATGTAATTCAAGAAATTTTAATTTTGAAAAACTGAAATGAAATTTATAAAAATGTTTATTTTGATTAATGGATTGAAAAATTATTTAAATAAACGAAAGGAGACAATCAAGTTTTTTGGATTAATAAAGATTATCAAAAACATAAATAATTTTTCATAAAACATAAATAAAAAACATAAATACATAAATACTATATATTATTTTTATATATATTATTTTTATATATATATATATATATATCGGCATTCGGAATATTTCTTAAATTGTTTTAAGTTTATATATTTATTAATTATAGTTTTTTATATTGTTGTTGGAATCATGGGGGGGGGGGGGTNGGGCATGATTATACAGAAGATAAGTATTGTGAGGTGTTCTAAAATATAAATTAAATTATTATTGTATGTTGCCTGCATGTTGAAATCCTTACTTATCCATTTATTATTTTTATAGAAACTCCTCAAAAATAATTATGATTTGATTTGTTTACATACTATGGTTATAAAATAATGAAAATGTTGTATTCGAAATCTTGATTTTAAATGGATTCATTTAATACCAGAAGTTCTGTGGCTAACATGTATTATATACAAACACCCTGCTTAACGAGAAGGATGTGTTCATCTTATAGTCAGTCAAACCTCATTCAAATACTTAAAAAGAACTGTTTAACCCTTTCAATACGATTTTTTTATTTAGCAACATCTAGACTGATACAATTTTATAGAAAAGAAAAAAGCCAGACAGCAAATAGCAACAAAGCAGACAGGTTTGGAATTGTTTACGAGCCTATGACCGTACAGTACTAAAATCCCAGATTTAAATTATTTAAAGCATTTAAATTATTTTAGTAATTATTAGAAATTCTCTGGGACAATATGTCCCTACAGTATTGAAAGGGTTAAAAGTAAAGCAATGGCACTGGTTTGAAATTTTTGGAACTCTTATTTGTCATGTGAGGGTTTTCTGAAATTATTAGATTAAATTGTACCTAATATCATTTCAGCTATAAAAGATGCATTTGATAAATATATGTGACTCGCAAAAATACAGTTGTTACATTTTTGTAGTCAGCGGTAATAAATTTAATTTGTGTTGAAACCTATTATGTAATATAATGAACAAAGATTTTTAACACAAAGTAAAAACAACCTTTCAAGTTCCTGATCACTATCGATTGAAGCAATTGATTAATATTAGTAAATACAATTTTGTGGAAAATTTATTAAAATCTTGTTTGATTTCAACTTTTGTGAGTTTTAAAAGTTTTAAAAATTTTAAAACTTATAATTTTTGAAGTTTGAATTGAAAAAACAGAATTTTGTTAATTTTTAGCGAAATTAATTTAAAAAAAATTAATGAATTAGTTAAATAGTTTGTTTTTAAAAAAGAGCAAATTATATTGATTTAGTTTGATTTTCAATTCTACCTGAAGATGACAGTGATTCTGTCGAAATATATTGTAGTAAAATATCAATAAAATAATTTATACTTTACTATAAATTATATATGACAATGGTTATCACTGAACTGTGATTCAAGAAATAATATATTATAGTATCAAATTTTCAAAAATTCATCATACAACATGTAATTGTTAAGCAAACTAAAGGTTGTTATGGTCTAAACACAGATTATTATTTTTTTCAAATGATATTTTATTAATTGCGATAAACAAATATTTCGAAGAATATTTTATTTTATTTTTTAAAGATTTAATTAAATCGATGAATTTTATCTAAACACAAATTAACAATGTTTTATATAATTTAGTTGTATGTATTTGAAAAATGAAAAAGAAAATTGATTGTACAAATAATTATGAAAATTCACTTGAAAAGGGCAGTGCTGAAAATTCGTGAATATTAAAGACATCGATATATTACTGATTTATAGTCTTCAAGCTCTTTTTAATAAATAAAATGGAAAATCAGTGATGAAATTGGAAAAATAGTTCTTATAATTATGAAAAGGACTATACAATAATTAACAATTAACATAAAATTTATTATAAAAAATTTCATAAACGAATTTTATCAACATATGAAGGCATTCGTTAGAATCAGCAGATAATGCCAGACATCATTAAATTAAATAAAGTGTAATAAAAGTAAGCAATACACATGTTTAATTGGAATAATAACATCTATAATATAGGTTTGTGTGAAAACAATAAATGAGTCATAATCTAAATGAAATTAGTTGAAAAATTATAAACTAAAGCAGGGGTGCCCACTAATTTTTCTAGGAGAGCTACATTCACATCCAAAATGTGTATGCGATCTACTTTTTTAATACTTACATAATATTTACAAAATTAAATTAAACTAAATTAAACTAAATAACATTTTGGAAATGGTGAAATCAAAATTAAAAAATGTTATTTATTATTACCATAGAAATGGAACACAGAACATGAAAATTGGCAAAAAATTTAAGCATAAAACAGAAATTTTATATAAAATCTAAATTTATATAAAAAATATTTTTTTTATGAAGATCTACTAAAAAATCTACCGGTAGATCGCGATCGACCTTATGGGCACCCCTGATCTAAAGGAATGATTTATATTAAAAATTTGTATTTTTTGTATTTACTACTTAGATTTGATCGGATTTTAAGGTATATATAAAATGATAAATTCATCCTAATTTGAAATTCCTTTTGTATAATAAGATAATTTTTACCCCAGAAAATGTTTTTTAAAATGGAGAATTTTCCAGTGGCTCTATTCTCAGTAACTGATGCATTTGAAAGAAGGTTTGACGTCAATTCTCGTGTCATTGGTACTCTTTTGGGATATTCAATTGTGAATTTCCATTGTGATGATCTGACAAAAAAAATTGATGTACATTCTTACAAATATAAAGTAGAAATTCAAAATATGCTCAATAACAAGTTTCGTTCACTTGATCTCCCCAAATCTGACAATTTCTAAGTGAAAAACTCTTGTACATTTTCTAGTATCATCCAAGAATTCGAAAATCTTAAAGAATCAGAGCCGTTATGCAAATATTCAATTATTTAAGAATCGTTGGAAAATGTTATTAAATCATCTGGTGAATATTATGATGACTTCACAGATGAAATGAAAAAGTATTCAATGAACATTCCACTGCCTAATATCACAAGGAAAATCAATAGTCGTATGATCATGGCTGCTTCAAAATCAAAAATTGCAACCAATATCTATTCAGAGTCATATTTCTGCTTCAAGGGATAAATCCATGATTATTTGGGATGACCTTGAAGATGAGGCTGCTATGTCAGATGATGGTCAATTTGTATTGTCTGAGTTAATTGAAATTATTTCTCTTTCTTATTTTCACTTGAAACAAGGATAATTAATAATGTTTTATATAATGGATTTTCTCTGTGTTTCCGATTTGCTCTTGCCTGCATTGATGATTTTACTTTTAGCGTTTCAATTTTTTGAATGGAATAAAACCAACAATATCCTTGAGTATGGAACAACAATTAAATGTCAAGCAAGAGCTTTTTATAATTTCAAACTTAGAATTGTTCAGTTACGAGGGCATTCATCAATTTTCACGGATAATGATATAATAGAATTGAATGATATTATAGGTGGTACTTACGAACTACTCTGCTTTTTTTATAACAGATTTTGGATTTCAATATTCAACATATCTTGAATTTAAGTTAAGAGGTTATTATTTTTTTAAAATTAAAATACAATATTTTAAAATCATTGCTTAAATTAGTTGAAAAATTATAATCTAAGAGGAATGATTTATATTAAATATCTCCAATACATGGGTGTCCGCAGGAATTTTTCCAGGGGGTGGGGCAAAAATATCTTTTTTACCAAGTAGACAATTTTTCTAGGGGGGAAGAGAGTTGAAAAAAATGCATGTGTATAATAAATATTTGGGGCATTATACAAAATAGGACTTTTTTAAGTTTATTTACAAAATAGAACACTTTTTTATTAACTTACAAAATAGAACTTTTTTTAATTAATTTACAAAATAAAACAACTTTTTTTATTCAAGTGATGTTCAATAATTAATGTTTATTAATTATAGTTGTTTTAATAATAGAAAGGACACGTTGGATTATTTAAATATTTAAATATACTTTATTTGTTAATTGTTATTTGTATTATGAATTGTGATGAAATTGTAACTGGCGACCACGCCGAGAAGATCGAGCCGATTCAAGTAGTTACAAGAAATCAGCGTAGAAAGATGGTTATGGAATCTTTACCTAAACAGGCAAAAGAAATTTTAAATTTTAATATCAGAAGATTTGAGGGCTTAAGCACGATAGAAGCAGAGAAATGGCCCAAGGATGATCCTTTATGATCTAAATTTAGTAAGTATTTTTGATTTGTTATTGTCTGAAGAGGCTTCTATTCTCTGGAAAGAATTTAAAGACATCTCCACAACAAATGAAAAAGCTCGAGAACGGTTTAATGGCAAATTTACAAAAAAGAAGTCCATTATGGATAAGATTTGAGACTTAGCATCAGTGAAACAAAATCATGATGAAAGATTCGTTACATTCGAGATACCAATGAAGAAACTCGTTGACGAGGTTTTCGCTGTGGAATTTCAAAAGAGAATATTTTTCATATGATTTTGTGCAACACTGTTCGGAACGAACGTTTGAAAGAAAATATATCAACGAAGGCCAACATCACGAGAGAAGAAATCAGAAATTTAGCAAACGTATATGAGGCATGAGAAAGTTATGATGCCAAAGAACGATTGGATGAAGTTCAGGCAGTAGACAAATCAACATATGCAAACGTTGCTCAAGATAAACAGAAGCAGTGAACTCAAAAATCATCTTTTGATAACAGAATATATTCAAGTCGTCAACCAGAAAAAAGTTATCAATATAGAAATGAAAGAAACGAAAGACAAATTGATAAAGTGAAACCTGTGGCAGAACAATATAATGAAAGGACAACTACGGATCGTAGACCACCACAGTTAGTTTCAATGAAACATATCGCGAGAAAGGTTTATATAATCGGGATATAGAGAAAACTGTTATTATAAAAGATGAAATTATGACATCATGCAATTAATAGTTATAAATTCAAGGTGACAACTAGCACATTTAATAGAGGCAATAGATGATAAAATTAAAGAGTTAGTAAGTTTTGGAATCATCAAGGAATGTGATTCACCGTGGAAGACGCCACCTGTTTGTGCGAAAAGAGAGGTGCTTATAAAATCAGGATAAGTTTAAACTTTTATAGAATTAACAGTATAGCTGAGAAATCGATTTTTCCAATACCAAATACAAATAAATTATTAGATGTTTTAAATGGATCAATGTTTTTCTCCCCTATTGATTTAGGAAATGCATACTATCAAATAGAATTGGAATAAGATTCCAAACTGAAAACAGCTTTAACATCCAAATCTAAAGAGTATTGTTTTAATAGAATGTCATTTTGAAATGCAACAGCCCCTGGAACATTGCAAAAATTAATGAATAAAATATTGGAATAACTTAACTGTATAAATGCGTTGTATATCTAGATGATATATTTTTTTTTCAAAAACGTTAGAGGAGCATTACAAATCTATTGAAAAGTATTTAAGAAAATAAAAACCAAGCCGGAAAAGTACAAGTAATAAAAGAATGTATTAAAAAGTTGGGGCATGTAAATTACTACTGAAAATTTATTGAAGACTACTCAAAACATACAAAGATATTAGAAAGCTTGTGTGGAAGTAATAAAAATAAATTGATATGGACTCAAGAATGTGAAAACAATTGCCAGCAGTTTAAAAATAAATAATGTTTAGAACCAGTTTTAGTAAAATGCAGATTTTAAAAGGCCGTTTATATTAGACACAGACTCTAGTTTTGATCGAATAAAGGCAGTTCTCTCAAAACTTCACCTTAATGACAATGAGAGTTATCTGTTATGGATCACATTCTAAGAGGAAACATGAACTTGGATACGGACCCAGACCCAGTAGTCGGAAAACTGAAACCAAAAATTTGAATTTGATGACAGATGATAGTGAAGACATTTGGCAAAAGAATGTGAAAGAAATTAAAGATATTATCAAAAATAAAGATAAAGGGAAAATATGTACATTTATAATTCAAAATGGAATCCTAAAAATAGAAATCAATAAATCAATGGATACCTGAAGTGAAAAAGAAGATTATATTCAAAATATTACAACATATTATGCCAGACTGGGTTTAACAAAGTTGAAAAATATATTCAAAATAACTTCGCAATGAAAGATATGAAAAAAACAATAAAAGAACAAAGTTGTCAAAACTGTCAAAAAAAGTGTTGACTACTAAAATTAAAGAAACAATCAAAAATCCTCTTGCTATAAAATTATTTGTATCAATGTTTATTAATTTCTGTGGACCATTAAAAACGAATATTATCAATAAAAATACATACTAACTATTATTAATCAGCATAGAATTTACGTATCATTGAAAACAGTGAGTGACCAATATGAAAAAAAAACTACTACAATAATCATAAAGAACCAATGAATATTAAATTTCGGAGCACCGCGAATTATACATACTGATTGGGTTAAAAATTTTTTAGAACCTAGTAAATTGCATAACTGTCAACTGGAATTTTCAAGCCCTTATCATCACTCAGCTATCTCACTTAAAGATAAATTTCATAGAAATTGGGTTGAAAAAGAAATTTAAATCACATTCCATCATACAGTATTCGTTTGAACTGTAAACTAAATATAGAATTATTAATTGTCATGTAAGAATAAATTTAATTAATTATTTAATTTTATTATTATTAGTTCTATTCATTTGTTGATTCATCAAGCTGAATGCTAAATATTCTCAGTGAAACAAATTTTATTTCTTTGATTACTTGAGCAATATGACATACAATCAGACGTCATCTATTTTTCTGCTAATGGTATCGTTAGATAAAGAATTGTATTCAATTTTTTAACAGCAATTTCTCCACAATGCTATGATGGGGTCTAAGGGACTTTGACAATTATGAGAACTAGTAAATATATGAAGCTTCAACATGGGCATTGTTTTGTTTTAAGGTCTGGCGGCCAGCAAACTACCTTTCTTCACACTAACAGCATTATTCTTAAAATACTGGGCATCCTTGTACGTGAAGTTAAGGTTATTGGGTTTCGTGGAATCGGTTGACAGAATTTCATTACAAAAAAATCATTGTGGTTTCTCAATCCTGGTTCTAACTATTGATGTTAAACCAATTTTTAAGAAAGCGTCACTGTTTTTTCATTTTTTACTAGTCATTCCCAGATTCATTTTCATAGGCTTGCGCATTTTTAGCCTTCAACTTGTGGTATATGAAGTGATCTAGATAAAATTTTCAATTTTAAAAAAATATTCAGGATCTTTTTCATGTTTCACTTCAATCATTAAAAACAAATTAATTTATAAATTTTAAAATCTTTGTTTGTTACAAACATGAAACATATAAAGATTGAACATAAGAAATCTGTATAATATTTTTGAAAGTTATATTAACATTGACTTTATCTTTAGTTCATCCCACAGAAGTCTGTTGGTTCCCTTTTACAAATGTGAGAGGTTCAATATTTCAATGTGGTCACAACGGTTTCATTCAAGATGAATACGAAACATTTGTCAACTATTATGTTCGTGAAGGTTCAACATGGGAAGTTATTTTGCAAAATGAGAAATATTTAAGAATACCATACCACATAAATCACGTACATTATAGAATTAAATGTTCTATTGTAAATGCTTTCAATAAAAAGGATAATATTTCACGTACCATGGAAAATCAAATTTTATCTAGTAAATTTAGACTTAAATTTATTTGTTTTAATCTATAAAATCAAGTTCAAAGAATATATATTTGAAGTAGTATGTAGTAAGGACTCCAGCGCACTTTCAAGTTCATGGAATATCAAGATCAAATATAGACCAATCGAATCATTTATTTTTTAAATTAACATTTTATTTAATTACTTTTTTTTAATTTTTTCTTTTTAATTTTATTAATTAATTATTTTATTATGTTTTATTTTAATTTATTACATTTAATTAATTTATTAGTTTATTAATATTTTATTTTAATTACTTACTCTATTTAATTATTATTATTTTATTTTTTTTTTATTTTATTTTTTTTTAAATTTATTTATTTTTTAATTTAAATTTTATTTAATTACTTCTATTTATTTTTTTTTCTTTTTTAATTTTCTTAATTAATTATTTTATTATGTTTTTATTTTAGTTACTTACTTTAGTTAATTTTTAATTTATTACATTTAATTAATTAATTAGTTTATTTTAATTACTAACGTTATTTAATTATTATTATTTATTTATTATTATTTTTTATTTTTTATTTTTTTTTATTTATTTATTTATTTTTTTTTTAAATTTTACATTTACATTATATTCTAACAAGAGCGTAAATTATAACAGTAATATTTCAATTTGAATAAAATTTTAATTAGAAATTATTTAATTTATTATAAAATAAAACGCTGAGTTAATTTTAGATAAACCGGATATTAATTTTCGGAAAAAATAAATAAATAAAATAAACACGAAAATAATATTTCTTACTTGAAACTAATTATCTAAATTAATTGGACAAATGAATAATTAAATGATAAAACACATTTTAATTAACTAAGTCAAATAATTCACAATATATATTTTATTATTCACATAAATTTAATTGTTAAAGTGCTTGTTTCGATTTGCATTCATTTCTAGACATAGCAGTTGCAATATGCATTTGGCGAATCTTATAGTGACCGTAGGCATAGCTTTCATTACAATTGTACCAATACCTTTTATCGTCCAAACATTGGAGAGCTCGTTTTTCTGTAATGAAAAAAAAAAATAAAAAATAATAATAAATAAATAAATAAATAATAATAATTAAATAACGTTAGTAATTAAAATAAACTAATTAATTAATTAAATGTAATAAATTAAAAATTAACTAAAGTAAGTAACTAAAATAAAAACATAATAAAATAATTAATTAAGAAAATTAAAAAGAAAAAATTAAAAAAAAGTAATTAAATAAAATGTTAATTTAAAAAATAAATGATTCGATTGGTCTATATTTGATCTTGATATTCCATGAACTTGAAAGTGCGCTGGAGTCCTTACTACATACTACTATTTGATGTTGTAATAATGCATTATTTTACGAAAATTTGTAAGAGAAATGGGAAAATGACAGGGAATAGTTCGTTTCTACTAGAATTAATAAATCACGTTTCCAAAAATGTAACAATTTAAAGAAATTAAAATACTTTTCACAATTAAACCCAAACAATTTAATTTTTCAAATTTTAAAATGTTGAAATATTTTTTTTATTTTTTTTCGATTTACTAAACTTTGGTTATTTTTCATTAAAATCTGATTTGTTTTAGACAAACTTCATAATAATTGGCCGGTCGCGTAATAATTAATAAAGACATTCAGATAATTAGGTAAACGTCAAGGGAAAAACACGAAAAAGAAAAGAAAAATTCAATTAGAGAGGAATAATCAGTGGTGAAATTGGTAGAAATAAAAGTTCTTATTATATATATACATCTGTTTTTTTCGAAATTCACGAATTTTGTGTACTGCCTTTCAAACATCGATATATTTAATGATTCATAGTGAAGCTTTTTTATAAATACAATGTCAATTGAAAGAAATTAGTGGTATATTTGTGTGTGTTTGGATACCCTCTGTATAATTAAGTACAGTGGCGAAGCTAGAAATTTTGGACCCCTATGCAATGAGTCATAGATGGGCCCCCCTATACTGCATACACAAGTGAAATAAGTGCGGAGCACCATAGCTTCACAAGAAAAAAAAATTTTGGCCCCCTTTGGAAGCACAATTGAATTAGAACAGGGTTTCCCAAACTTTTCCTGCGACGGAACACTTCGTAACTCTCGAAATTTTTGATGGAACACCTTGTTTATTTTGTACGATATGATACCAGTGGCCTAGGCCTACCCAAGATTTTTTTAAGGAGGAGGGGAGAATGTTAATTTAAAGAAGGGCTTATAGTTACAGAGGAGTTTTGCGCCACAGACAAAACATTTTTTTGGGTCCTCTTTGGAAAGACGATTTAATTGAATAATTAGAGCTCAATACACAATATAACAGTATAAATCATTATAAAATGACAGTAATGTATCAGGGACAAATGTGTATAGCCAACATGCGAAACAATTTTTTCGACCCCTATATGAATGGCGATTTACTTAGGTAACTAAAGTTGCTTGCTTATACAGTATATTATAAGCGAGGGAGAGGCAGAGGGAATTGCATAAATAGGTAAAATGCAGGTAAATAATGTACTTAATGCAATAAGTAAACAAAACAGCGGAGCTTTATTACATAAAACCACAAATCGATCATTTGGAGGTCCCGGTTGACTGGTGCCGGCCATGCCGTTTTTTTGACATTGTTTTCTGTCGAAAATTAAGGAAACTTAGAAAAACGCCCCTGTCATGTGGGCCTCTATGCATTGCTTACTCTTGCTATATCGTAGCTACGCCACCGATTAAGTATCTAATCTAATTTTGAAGCTTTATATCCTGTTACCTTGTAATTGCAATAATTTAATTAATACGGGTTTTTATTATAAAAGTATATGTAATATTTTGAAACAAATATTGAAAATTATTAAACATTGAAATATTGTTATAATATATATCATAATAATTATTAATTTTAGACACGTATGAAAATTACCTCATATCCCATTCAAACAAAGTGTGCCTAACTCATGGTTATTATGTAGATCCACCAAAAATTTCTGAAAATCTTGACATAAGCATGACTTTATTTCATTATATATTTTATTTTGATTGGTCAATAATTGCAATTTATTCCGAATTGTTATTAAGCTTCATAATCATTTCCAGTTCATTTCTAATAATGGGTTTAACTATTTTTCATAAATTCCGTATGTCGAATAAAGTTTCAATTTACAATATGCAAAATTCCAAATTAGTCAAGCGAGCTAAATTACGAAGTTTGGATGAAAGACTGCAGCAAGAAGTGGAGAAAAGAGCAAATATAAAAAATAACAAACTTAATGTATTTTTTAATATGACTTTAGATTCAAGAACTAGTTCTATAAGAGAATTATATAGATATAACAAGATGAAATAAAATATTTGTAATACTTTTTACACCTTATGATGCGTAATTATTTTTCTTCGACTTAGGAAATGAATTCTTTGATGTTTTTTTATTTAACGTCCCACACAAATAACAATTACTTTTTAATTCGTATAAAAAAATCTTGATATATGACATAGTGTTAGTTTCATTTATTTAATTTCAAAAATATAAATAAAAATTATAATAAATGTATGACTGTGTATCGTAGCCAAAAACTGGTATTAAATAATTTTATTCGTCAAAAAGTTATATGTAAAAGCTTAAATGACAAAAATGAAAAGTATCAATAATATAAAAAAAACTAATCAATACTAAATATGTGAGTGTATCCGTAGGAAGAAGAGTGATAACTGGCTCACAAAAGAATTACTAATCACTGAAGCGATTAATCATCATGATGAGACACTGGTTGGATAGAAGGTGTGTCAGGATACAATCGATTTTCCAGGGTTCAACTATGGTGCGTCAAAACCTTCAAAAGGATAAGAAATCTTTGAATTTTGTTAAAATCAATGTGTTATCAAGTTTTTTGCTAACAAATTTGTGTATGTAGATAGAGTCGTATGTGATCTATCTAATAGACGTTCTTAGCCTTTAGAAGGTTCAAACATGATAAGCCAAAATCAAAGGGCTGAAAAAGAATTTACATGTCATTTTTCGCTGAACCTTCATTTAAAAGATCGGCATCATTATGGAGAACGTATTGAATAGAGGAATTCAAAAATGGTCGAACTTCAAAAGTTCCAAACTTTAGTTTTAAAAATTTATTATGCAAATTTAATTTTTAAAAATATTTTTAAATTTAAAACATAAGATTTTTATGTCATGTGCTAATATTATAATCTATACATCAGATGAAAGAGAAGACAATTATCAATCAAAATCACAAATCAATTGATGTATTCTTATATAAAATGAAGATATCCAAATTTCAAATTTTAAAATATATTGAAAATTTTTCAATTTCCATAAACTTGCTAAATCTCTAAAACATGTTTTATTATGTAAAGTTATATTTAAAATAGAAAGAAATTCTCTACAAAATATTTAATAAATAGTTAAACATACATGGCAATGATTTAATTATAAGATAACGCCAATCAAACATTCTTTTCACGATTAATTTCGACAGTTTTCCTGTTATCATCAGGTGGGATATAATAACTCATTAAATTAAGGATTTTAAACAAATTTAATTATATATAAAAAAAAATTTTTCATTTTATAAAAAAATATATTATTTTTTAAAAATTTAAAAATTTAAAATTTAATTTAATAATTTAAAAAATTTTTATTAATTATTTAATTTAACACAACAATCAATACATACAATACACAAAAGCTTATTTAAAAACACTCAACACACAAGTATTTACTGCATTCTGCACATTAATTTTCGGATTCAATGATTTTATCAACAACGCCTCACAAATCGCACGTTCCCAATAATTATCGAAATTTTTTAATAAAGTTTTAAAATCAGACATACCTATTTTAATCTTACAGCCCTTATTGTGCTCACCAATATGGGTCAAAACCTTCGGTCTACAATGTTCTAGAGCTCGAATACAGAGATGACGGGAAGTCTCTCCAATGTATGTGGCATTACACCCATTACATGTAAACTGATAAACGAGATCGGAACACAATTCAACCGGAGTTTTTGACTTATTAATAAACATATTGCGTACTTTCCATGAAGTTGACACTATCCTATAGTTTAAATTCCCTAACTGCTTTTTTATCTTTACTTTATAATCCTTAAAACCTTCTGAGTACGGCAATACTAACACAAATTTAGGCTCATCATCCTTGCTCGCACTATTTAATTTATTTAACTCATCAGATTCACACACCTCAACAAAATCTCATCCAGATTTTAACTCACCAGACTCACACATCTCAACAAGATCACACCCAGATTTTCTCAAACATGGATCCTTAGGATTTTTAATAAATTTGTCAACAGTCTCTTTCATCATAATTACTAAAAAGGATTTTGAATAACCGTTCTTCATTAACAATTCAACCAATATGTCAACACTTTTTACTGAATTTTTAAAAGTGGAAGACAAAGACCATGCACGATAAATCAACCCCTTCACCATATTTCTTTTATACTTGAATTCACAAAAACTTTCGGAAGAAGTATAGAGACCAGTATCAGTTGGTTTTCTATAAATCTCTGTCTCACAGTGTTTCTCTTTGCGTTGTATTAACAGATCCAAGAAAGTAAGTGATGATTTTTTCTCTGTTTCACATGTGAATACAATGTTTTTATGTAGACTATTCATATAATGCAAAAACGGGTCAAGATGCCTCTGATTTTCAAATATAAGAAAAATATCATCCACATACCGTTTATAAACAGTGGGTTTCATACCTTGGAAAGATGCAATTTTCTTTTCTAAGCTTGTTAAAAAAATTGAAGCCATCGTTGGTGCTAAAGGAGAACCCATTGCAACTCCATCTATTTGTTGATACCATTCATTATTGAAAAGAAAATTGATTTTTGAGGTTGCAAATACAAGAAGTTCACGAAATGCTGTTCTATCCAAAATATGATATTCAGAAATATTTTCATTCCATAACAAGCAACATAATTCAATTGTTTCAACCAATGGAACATTAGTAAACAAACATCAAACGAAACCATAATTTCATCCATACTTTGTCTATCATATTGTGCAATGCAGGAAACAAATTCAAAACTATCTTTACATTCAAATTTTGATCGTATTAATGGTTTCGATAATCCATCCAAAAATTTGGCTATTTTATACTGGGCAGTGCCAATCATGGATAAAACAGGTCTCATATGCACGCCATCTTTATGGAGTTTTGGAAGCCCATACATTTTGCTGGTTGTGATCCCATTGAGCGAATAGATTTAAACAACTCTTCATCAATTTGCTTATTTTTAATTAATTTATTCAGTATTTCTTTCAACAAATTCTCATCCTTAAGAGAAGGCTGTATTCCATTTTTTTCGAGAAATCTCTATTTTCACAAACTGGGGAGCGTTCAAAACATCATTAAGCTTATTTACATATACATCGTGGTCGAGATATGTATTTAATGTAAATTCAATGTAAAAATTTTAATATTTTAATAACTTAATAAATATTTTTTTATTATTTTTAATTATATAATTTGTATATCGGATTAAAGAAAAGGATGACAGTCTAATGACATTTTATTATTATTGTTTTTATTAATTTTATTATTATAAATCAATTATCACAGAGTGCTGATGAATGAAAAAGTAGATGGATAAACAATTTGAGATAGAATAAATTTATTAACCCTACACTGCATATTGTATCACCGGTGATACACAATTATCTTATTAGAATAAAAACTGTCTCGCTCTTGTTCTCGGCAAATGTTCTCTCATATTACATTGTATTGGCTATATTTGCAATATAATACAAAAAAACCGTAATGTAATTCCAAAATCAAATCAATTTTTAAAACGTCTTACAGTTTAAGTGAAAGTGTACAAAGTGTACAAATATAAAAAGTCATGCAGTGTAGGGTTAATTAAAACCGCTTCGTTCATAGAAATATATTGGATTGACTTTGAAAAGTAGCTTGATGATTGAAATAGCTGATGATTGAGGTAGGTTGATGAATGAAGTAGCTTGATGATTCACTTTTTTAAAAAGTACCTTGCTCTAAATTTTTGGTTTTTTAAACAATAATAATAGCATTATAAGAACTTTTGTTTTCCAATTTCATCCCTGAGACATTTATTTGAATTTGGATTTAAATTTAAAATTAAAATATATAAAAATTAAAAAACGTTTTCTTATAAAATAAAATATAAAAAATAGGAAATATTATTTGGGTAATTAAAATATAATTAAACTAATAAATTTAGTATAAAATATGAAATAAATTTATTTTCCCCAACAATAATTGGTAAATGCAATATTGATCAAATTCACTTGAAAAAGACATTGCCGAAAATTTGTGAGTATCAAAAAGTATCGATATATTACTGATTTATAGTCTTCAAGCTCTCTTTTTAATAAATTCAATGGAAAAATTAATCAGTGGTGAAATTGGCAAAAATGTTTATATAAATATATATAAATTAATAAAGCGGAGGCACTGCATGCATATTATTTAGAAAAATAGGGGTATTTGAAGGTACCATTTAGCAGTTATTAGTGCATTTATGTATATTAGTTATGTTGAGGATACCAAAAAATAACAAATTTATGAATAAATAAATAAAATTACTTGGGGAAAATCGTCATGACAAACGGAATGATTAATGGGAACTCGGAGAAGGAAACAAAAGTAAAAAAAATGGAAAATGAGAAAAAGAAATCAAACAAAAGAAAACATAAAAGAAACCAAAACAAAGGTCATTAGCACAAAGGAGAAAATGAATTTTAAATTCCAAAAACAGAACAAGAGGAAAAGGAATATTTTGACAGCTTGTCAAAGATATTGGAATTGCCGAGAGAAGTCGGCCTAACAAAAAAGTAAAAAGTAAAACATATATCGACATTTGTCATAGATAAAATAGGAACAGCCGGGAAATGCGGGATATAGAGAAGTGGGAGACATTTGATTACCTCTAGTGCCACAAATGAAACAAATTCAGACAAAATATCAGACGCAAATCTATTGAAGAACGAAACGGAAAACGAGTTAAGAGTCTACGGAAAAAGAAGATAAACTAATGGAGAAAGTTAAAGGAGAAATCGTGGGAAAAATTTTTATAGAAGTCATTGAGACGAGTATTTATTGGGAAACGATTTGTTGGAGAATAATTGTTAAAGAATAATTGTGAAGAATAATTGTTGGAGAAGATTCGCAGAAAAGATTTAGTTGAGAAATAAACGAAAAGAAGTTATTTGAATATTTGAATNAATTTCTATTTGTTAAAAAAAACAATGACAGATAAAAATTTTTAATTTTGAGCCAAAAACTCTATTGAATTAAGTTTTACTACTCCAGAGTTTTCGACATTATCAAGAAAATAGTAAATGAAGACGAATTTCATTTTAAACAGTTATTATGAATACCATAAAGTTCATTTAGCTCCATAATTTACAAATCTGAAGAGATAAACTTAAAAAAAATCAATGTAAAAACCTAAAACATTATTTTTTGAATATTCAACATTTTGTCTCAAGATGCATAAATAATAAATACCAATAATTTAATTACATGAAATGTAAGTTAAAAATTCTTAAAACTTACTTTAAATTGTAGAAATTGTAAAAATTCCAAGATAAAACCAAATTTTGTCAATTCATAGAAGCACTTTGGAATTGATGTAGAGATGTGGAAAATTAATGAAAGAAAAACTATCAGTGATTGGATTGGATATGTATGATATAAATTGTGAATTTGGTCTATTTCGGTTCTTGATTAGATGGTGTTCAGATCTTGGTTTTGAATATATATGTCATGGGTACAATGCCACATGCATTGGAATGACTGCCCGTCATCTCCGTTCTCAAGTTCTGGATAACTGTCGACCGAGGGAATTGATTTATATCAGCAAGCACAGTTTTTTGTTTAGGCTTACATTTCAACGTTATAAGGTGGTATCTAATTCCTATTTTTTGAATTTCGTGTTTAGTAGTGGATTTCAATTATTACTTAGATGGTTTTCGGATCTTGGTTATGAATATTTATGTCATGGGTGCAATGCCACATACATTGGAATGACTGTCCGTCATCTCCATTTTCAAGTTCCTGATCACTATCGACTGAAGCAATTGATTAATATTAGTAAACACAATTTTGTGGAAAATTTATTAGAATCTTGTTTGATTTCAACTTTTGTAAGTTTTAAAAGTTTTAAAAATTTTAAAACTTTTTTGTAATTTTTAAAGTTTGAATATAAAAAACAGAATTTTGTAAATTTTTAGCGAAATTAATTTTAAAAAAATTAATGAATTAGTTAATTAGTTGGTTTAAAAAAAGAGCAATTTATATTGATTTTTTTTGATTTCAATTCTACCCGAAGATGACAGTGATTCTGTCGAAATATATTATAGTAAAATATATATATTGGATTTGGTGCTTTTCGTTAGATTTAAATCGATGCCATTATTTAGCGATTGTTATAATATTTAAGAATGATTTTAAATTAAAATATAAAATATTTATTGAATGCTTGTGTACGAATATTCCCTATTCAAATATTAACTCATGCTTGCGAAAATATCCTCTAAACCAGTGGTTTCCAACCCGGGAGGCGCCAAAACGTTTGGGTAAAAATTCAGTGAATGAATACTTATTTTTATTACATTTCGATACATACATTTAATTCGTGTATAAAAATTATCCGAAGAGGAAGATTTAAAAATTGGCGTCTTTGCAACGCTCTGTTTCGGTTTATTTTTAGTAAAGAATTTTTAATTATTACAATGGACTAAAACCCAGTTAAGCCGGGAAATCTTTTCTACTTTATTTACTTCCGCCATATATGGTGACCATACCCGTCAAGGGCTTTGGTTCTGGGTGGTATTACTTTGTTAGATGAGCCCACATTAAGTCACTAGTGTGACGGCACCATCATACGCGCATGATTAACGCATCACAATTCGCCCTACACCTAAGAGCAACCCCAACGCTTACCGCTTTCGTGGGGAATTTGTTTGAATTTGTTTCACGCTCGCTAATTGCACGAAACAATAATCTCAAGACGTAGTTAAAAGTTGTGAAAATTGTCAAAAGAAAAAAACTACAATAACACGAACTAATGAGAAAATTTGCAAAATGCCGGAACCAGGTTTATTTGAAACAATATTTATAGATTTGTGTGGTTCACTAAAACAAAGTCAGTATGGAATGAGATATATCGTAGGAATTATCGATAGTTTTAGTAAATATGTGGCACTACACCCAGTGAAATCACAAGACGAAAAAACCGTTACAACAATTTTAAGAAATAATTGAAATAATTGGTAATGTATTTGAGAGCAAAGCTATGGATAATTTAATGAAGGAGCACAACATTAAAATCATATTTTCAAGCCCGTACCATCATTCAGCAAATAGCATAATCGAAAGACAATTCAGAACAATTAGAGAAGCCATTCATATCACTCTAAAGATACAGATCACAAGAATTGGATAGAGTTATTACCAGAAGTTGAGTTTATGTTAAATTCTACATTTCAGAAAACAATTAGAAAAATTCCAAGTGAAAGAGTTTTTGGAAAAAGAATATATAAAGAATGGATTACAAATATGTCGGTTGAGAATATTGGTTTTAACGAAATAACAGAAAGAAAATTCAAAGTAGGAGACATAGTGCTGGTAAAAAGAAATGATAACAACAAAGACGAGGATCTATATATTGGACCTGCCGGAGTAATAAAACAAATACACCAGAGAAGTTATGAAGAAAATTTTGAAAATGGAAAAGGCTTATAAGAAACATAGAGTGGCTAAAGGTTTTTAAAAAAGCATGTGAGAGTATTTAAATTGAATTAGTATTTAATTTCCAGATTTAAATAGATTTAAATAATATAATTAAAGTAGATAATAAAATTATAAATTAAAATAATAAATTAAATATATTTAAGAATGATTGCAAATTAAAATATAAAATATTTATTGAATGCTTGTGTACGAATATTCCCTATTCAAATATTAACTCATGCTTGCGAAAATATTCTCTAAATTAAAAAAATAGAGTTTGTTTTAATAAGAGAGATTTTGTGTTTTTTTAAAATATAGTTGTTTTAGTTTTTAAAATATGGATGTGATTAATTTAAGAAACCAAATATTTAATGCACAGCAACTAACTAAGGAAAAATGCCTATTCATGATTTAACCATTTGCGGACGGAATTAATTTCGTATAAGCCATTTAAAGCCAGCATTGCTGGCCTGCCGTCCGCAAACGGTTAAATAGAATGGAATCATTAAAAAGAGAGCTTACAATGTTTATTGATACCGGTTACCGAGGTTTTTTCTTAACTTTTGTGTATGAACATTTGAAAAGCATTCTCTTCAACAACAAATTTCTGTAATAAGCTGTGTAACCGTCTGAATGATGACTCGTTGGATCATTTATGCTTCTCAACATCATATATTTTTAACACCCAAAAATAATAAATTTTTCCCATAATTTCCTAATAATTCTTTTTTAATTAATTTTAATGATATACATACATTATAGTTGAACATTATTAAAAAGAATAAAAAATGATTTATAATTCAGCAATCTATTTTTTATACATTTTTTTCTATGAACATCCAATACTGGTATTAATATCGAGATCCCAGTAAAGAAATTTTCAATACCGTAATACCAGTATTGAAATTTTGGTCTGGTATTGGTTAAATTCAGACTCATCTGTTGTAACATTGACAACATTTTTCTATGATAAACTTAATTTTTCAAAATGGTTATTAGCTTCATTGAGCAGATCTTCACTTATTGTAGTACCTTTCATCGGTTGCAGGCCAGCAAGCTCCTCTAAAACATCAAAGTTACTGTTTATACCACGAACAAATATTGCGAATTGATCTGTGTCTTTAATATCACAACTCGTATTTAGTGTTAGTGATATGTACGTAAATGATTTAGCTTTAATTTGCAGCTGCGATAATAAATTGTCTGAAATTTCATTTATTTGTCTTACAACGGTTCGTTTTGAAATGGAAATATTTTTTTTCTCTAAGTAAAGAATACTTGCTGCTTTCACCAAACAATCTTTCAAAAATTCTTCTTGGAAAGGCTTACTATACTTTCCAATTTTATATGTAATCATAGCTAGTTTTTGTTATAGCAATAATCAATTTTGTTTGACCGCTAAAAACTTGTTGCTGTTTTAATTTATTGGATAATTCAATAGATTTTTCAATTTTTTCACTTTTGACAATTTATCATATTTGCTGAAAAATGTCTGTTTAAATTAAACTCTTTAAAAACAGACAGTGTTATTTAAAATTAAACAAATAGCTTAGCTTTTTTTTATTACATTTCTATTTATATTTTAATTACATATTAACTAGTTAATTGCAAGGCGCCTAAGGCGCCCGTTGACAAATCATAAAATAAATGAACAGTTTGACATACTAAATATTTATTAAAAATTCAATTTCTTGTATTCTTATAAAAAAATTCTCTCTCTCACTAATATTATCATAGAATTTTTACACGAATTTTATGATTTGTCAACGGGCGCCTTGCAATTAACTAATTGATTTGAAATACCAGAAAGTTTTACAAATATTGTCAAAGAAAAGTTTAAATAAATTCTATTACTGAGATATTAAAAGTAGTATAATAATAATAATAAATAATAATATTGTTAGGATCAACCAATCAGCGAGCGTTATAGAATCAGTCAGTGATTCAGTCAGTGAATCAGTGATGAGCGTAATTATATATTAGAATAAAAAATATATTTTACGAAATCGAAAATAGCTTAAAATATATTTTAACTTTTCCAAAACGGCAACTGTTCGTTAGGAATATTTATTGAAATGTCAAATATAATTCATCATTATATTTGTATCATGATACAAATATAACAAGATTCACGAGTTTCATTTTGGTAATGCTCTACAGATGACGTCATTGGATAGTATCTTGTGGGGAGTGAAGTTCACTGCTATGAGGTATGCCATATCTTCTTATATTTGTATCATGTTTAAATGTCATTTACATTTATTTTGTAGTACATGTTCACATGTGTTTTGTGGTACACGATTTTGTGGTAGATGTAAAATAACTCACAGCTCAAACACATTGCTCTGTTTTTTGAATATTCCTTTTAAGTGCAGTTTATGATTTTTTTTGAAGTGCATCAAAAAAAATTATTATATAGACTAATTTCAAATATACTTTTTTTGATATCAGGTCGGATAAAATATTAAATCGACCTTTACCCACCCTTGCTTTAGTTAATGGTTAAAAATAAATCAAATTCAACTTAAAATGATCCTAGAAAGTAAACCTTGAAAGCAAAATTATAAATACAATTGTAATTAATTAATCGGGAACGAAAGAAAGATCTGAAACGATAAATGCACTGATCAAATTATATCAAATTTCTATGCAGAACGAAATCAGAAGTTATTAGTAATGATCTTATATTATTATTCCACTTCATCATTAAATTCAAATAAAATAAAATTATTATTAATAATTTTAATTAATTTAGAATTTAAATTTTAAAATATTATAAAAACATACGTTTAATAAAAATTGATGACTTTTTCGTTACACTGAACAGATTTCGAGATTTTGTTATTAAAGTAATATTGCAAATAAACAATACATGTCCCAAAGGAGATGATGTAGGAATGGAAATAAGTGAACCGAATGGAAAAGGAAACACCAAAGAATAGCTTATCCAATGAACCATAGTTCTGTATTGTGGCAAAGCATTTGAAATCGCAAATAACGTATCACCAATCAACGCATAATACGTGCAGAGGGGTTTTGTTATCAAACCGGTAGACAAACACAACTTCCGGTTTTCCTAAAATACAATTTCGATTAATACGAAAATAATTTCATAATGTTGTTAAAATAAATATTATTTACCAGAGTGTATTTGAAATTCTTGGCATCTGAAATGTTAAAACGCATTTATGGCTGGAAATTGTGAGCCAGTGGGAAAAGATAGTTTTCAATCAAATTTTTATCTTAGAAGGAAATATCACATAAATTTCAAATTAGGTGGGTTTCGTACAAAATTTTATTCTGACAAAACTGTAGGATTATATTTTAAAATTAAAATGTAAAACTATACGTTGTACTTTTCACACTCAAATATTTTTCTGATCACAATATGCTTTATATAAATATTATAGATAAATTAATTCTTTATAGAATAGAAATTTTCATTTTATAATTTGATGTTTTATTCATATGTCAAAACACAAGACATACATTTCAACGAGGTTTTCGTCATGACCAAATTATCTAATGGAAAAGTCACCAACAGCAATATTGTATTGAAAATTATTCTTATATTAAAACAAAATTTAAATGTCAATATTAAAATCAATATTAAAAGAAAGATAGGTAAACAGCTGGGTAAATTGAATTATAGAATTGTTTCAAAATCGTGCAAAGTACGTAGTACGTAGTAAGTAAGAACTTTTAATCCTTAGATCAATGTGCAAAATGCAGTGAATACGTGTGTGTTGAATGTTTTTAATTAAGTTTTTGTATATATATTGTTAGTTATGTTAAATAATTAAAAAAATAATTAAAATAATTAAAATGAAAGTTTTAAGAATTTTAAAAGTTTAAAATAAATAATTGTTGAAAATTATTTGTAAAAATAATTATTTAAAATTGTTATTTAAAATTTAAAAATTTATATATTTTATAATTTGTTTATAAATTATCAATATTGTATAGTTATACTATCCGTCGTGAATGTAGGTATCCTGATGATGATAGTGATGCTATCGAAATATATAGTGAAAAAGATCTACGAATGGCAATTTTTATTAATAAAATTTTTACCGTGTTCATTTAACTAAATATTAAAATTGTTTTTTTTTAAAATAAGTTCTTTGTTTTTATTTGGTATTGTATCAATTTCTTGGACTTGGTAAGATTTTTGACGATGATGGAAGTAATGATATATGATATATGTCATATATAAATGGTAATTTAAACAGCAAAATTTCCAAGATTTACAGCGTTAAATTTGTTATTAGCTAAGAAGCCATAATAAAAGCTTAAATGATGTAAATAGTGACTCATAGATCAGCATTCAAATATAGCACGTCACTACAAACATAGATACATTGTATAAAATAAATGTTTTTTAGGGATAAATTCTAATTATTTTGAACAAGTTAGTTGGATAATCACTGTAGGCTAAATTTGTTTAAAAAGGAATTTTATATTTTTTATTTAATAAAGTTCATTTGCGTATATTTGTCACTTAAAAAGTTAAGAACCAGATGTAGTTGAGTCCTACAAGCTCAACTCCCTATAATTAATTGAATTAGGGTAAAAGAACCTGAAGAGAAATGCAATTTTATTAACAGTCAAAGGTATTTTACAATTAATTGTTAGAGCATAAAAGCAAATTAATTTAACATAATATTTTTTAAGAATATTAAGAATATTAAATAAACTAAAAAAGAAAGTGGGAAGGACTTTGCAGTTGCTTGCATTTTTCTTTTACTTAAATAAGAAATATGTTGTTATTACCAATGTTATATTGCCTTGGCTTTAAAACATTTTTTTATATAATAATAATAATAATAATAATAATAATAATAATAATAATAATAATAATAATAATAATAATAATAATAATAATAATAATAATAATAATAATAATAATAATAATAATAATAATAATAATAATAATAATAGTAATTATAATAATTATAATAATAACAATAATTACTGAAAATTCGAAACATTTTCGTTTGTTCAATTACATATTCCCAAGCTTTCAAATTAAATGTGATTGTAAAATTTAAAAGTTGGTCAATTACTCTGTCCGTTTTAACAATAAAGCTTGGTTTCAAAATTTCAAATCTATAAAACAATATAGAAGTTTCGAAAACATATTGTTTATAAAGAATTGAAACTGTGGTATTGACGGCAATATCTTTATGTAAAAGTATGTGTTCGTCTAATTCAACAAATATAATTTCTTTAAAAAAAAATATTTGATCAGATAGGTTTTTTCCATGGACTTCATACGACTGTATGTGAGGTAGAATGTCTTCTAAAGATAAAAACAACTTTAAAAAATAATAACTCATAATATATTAGTATCAGAATATTTATTTATTGGTTTCCTCATTTCATCATTTTTCCTCAGTTATCTTTGTATTATATCGTACAAACAATTTTGTACATCATTAAAAATATGAGCTGACTTATATTTAATAAATTGTTATTTTATGACAATAGGTTTATGATCATAACTTGCACTTGTAAAAATCAGTTCATTAAAATTTGGATAAAAAATAATTATAAAAAGGAATATTATTAAAAATCTCTATAAAATAACACAACACCTCAAGAAAATATTAATTTTATATTTTCATTGAACAATTTACCTTTTCAAACAGTATGAGTAAAATCTTTTATCTTTTTTACCACACTTATTTTCTATTTCCCTTATTTTCATTTCTGTTTAAACTAATTATCAATATTTTGCTCTATATTTAACATGAATTTCCGGCAGCTTGTTTTAATTGCATCATCAAAGAAATATTAAATTTAAAACTTTTCAAACGGAAAATAATTTTAATTTACTTTGATATGCAGTAAATTGATCAAAATAGCAATCACAAATTCGTAAGAATTTAGAAAAATATTGGTGAAAGTTTTTGTGAAATTTAGTTTAATATAAGAAATTTCAATTTTGAAAAGAAACAAATGAAATTTATAATGTGTATTTTGATTAAAAATTTGTTTAAATATGCAGAAGAAAAGGAAAAGCAGAAAATCAAATTTTGGTCTAATAAATATTATATTTGATTTATTAAATGACTTCGTTGCGGTTAACATATACAATTTAGAATATTAAAAATGTATAATTCAAATTGACTCATTTTGAGGATGGATATTCACCAAAATTAATTTGATCCTTCTATTAGCATTATGCAATAATATTTTCCATATTTATTTAACCAAAATTAACAACTAGTTCTTTTATACAGTTACAATTATTTCAAAACAATAATCTTTTATATTTTTAACATTTTTTATTAATAACCAATTATTGTTTATTTACACTTTTCAAAAACACGATTAGAGCACGTCAAATTTCATGTACATCTTTTAGAAATACAGTTACTACTAATCATTAAAGACCAAAATTATATTATTTTTTGTAATTCTCATTATTTTCATACCTTTATAGGTTTAAAAAATAAAATAAAATAGCAATTATCACGAACACTGGAAAAAAGTGCCCAAATCAGCACCACTCTTACACGAAACCAAATGCAGAATGTTATAAGATGCGTTCAAAAACTCATTGCAAAGATTAGCCGCTGAGACTCTTTACATCAAAAACTTAAACCGTCCATCAACATTCAACTAAATTAATACTTAAATTAATATTTAATTAGATTTAAAATTTAAAATTTAAAATATAAAAAACGTTTTTTTTTAATTAAGGAATTAAAAATTTAATTAAATTATAGAATTTTAAATTTTAAAAAAATAGGAAATATATTTTTTGGGTAATAAAAATAAAATATAAATAGAATGTAATTAAACCAATAAATTCATTATAAAATACAAAATAAATAAAATACAATAATTATTTAATGTAATAATTATCAAATTCACTTGAAAAAGGCAGTGCCGAAAATTCGTGAGTATCAACAAACATCGATATATTACTGATTTATAGTCTTCAAACTCTCTTTTTAATTCAAAAATAAAGTCATTTTCACTAACGTTTAATCAATTTATTTGTTAAAACATTTTAAAAAATAATTTTAAATATTTTTATTGTCTTTTAAATATTAGTACCACTTGATTTACATTCAGAAATATTTTTATCAGCATTGTAAATTTTTTTCAGTAATTCGCCATACACATGAAATTACAATATATTAACATTTTTAATAAAAATCAATTCTATTAAAAATATATATTTAATAAAATAATTAACATAAAAACAATTAAAAATAAAAATTAAATAATTTCAACAAATGAACAATTTAAAAAATGTGTATTATTATTATTATTATTATTATTATTATTATTATTATTATTATTATTATTATTATTATTATTAATTTTATTAATGAAAAACTTAAAATATTTACACACTCAAGTTATGAAGTAGAGAATTATTGTGTGTTTGCAATAATTAAGGATAAAGGATTTACGCACACACACAAGTTATACATCATTCGAAAGTCTATATGTTAGTCATGCACTTGTATTACATGTCTTTGTATTGCACACCTTATGGGTAGAAAAATATTTCTAAAAGATTGTGTGTGAATGGGTGTAAGGGTAAAAACATTTCTTTAACATTTATGAAAAATCTATGTTCCTGTGTGCCTGTACAGAAAATTGTCAATAAGGAGCAATAATTTACAATTCTACACACATTCTATATCACATTCGATATGTATTGTATAGTCTATAACACAGGTGTGGCCAAACAATTAGCTTTTAGGGACTACTTTTTCCATAAAATATGGTCTGCGGTCGACTATGGATATGGGCAAATAATTTTAAAATTTTAGAAGATAATTAAAGAAGTCATTATATCGCCGATTTAAATTGCAAACCTCCACTTTTGGTCAAAAATTACATTTTCACACTATTAGAAAGAGAAAAACACCTTATATTGGCTATGAAACACCGCTATTTTGCACCTATTTAATTGAAATCATGTGACAAGCAAAGAATTTATGTGTTTTAAGAAAGTTGTGCAAAATATGCTGAATATGAGTTAGCAGGTTTGCAATCTAAGCCTACGATATATTTTTTATTTTATGAATTCCAACAATATTTATTAAAATTTAAAAAAATACAATGTTAAGAAAGAAATACGAACAAAATATATATTTTATTTTATGAATTCCAACAATATTTATTAAAATTATAAAAAAAACAGTGTCAAGAAATAAATACGAAAACAAATATTAAGCATACAATTTTTATTTGGATGAAACTTGGCATTTCATAAGAGCAGCAAGTTTCTCAAAATTTGGCTGATATGAACTTAAAGCAATTCTTAAGCATGACTCTAAATGTAGATCTGTTATTTGCGATCGCTGTTTTGTTTTGATCGCATTCATATAAGAAAATGCTGATTCACATAAATATGTGGAGCCAAAGAAGACATTGAAGCGATCAACAATTGTCCAAATATCTTTCCTTATTAGTTTCCAAAAATTGCTATCTGAACCCATTGATTTTAGATTTATATCGCATTTCTAATTCTGCTATATTTATAGTATTAAGAAAAATGTGAAGTCTCTGAGCAAGACTTTCAACGTCGTTGTCATTAAATGGGTAAGATAAAAAACAGGCAATATCTTCAAGTTCACTTAGTTTGAGATATCTTCTATCAAATTCATTTAGAACATTCCAATAACATCAGCATATTTGTCGTAGGCAACAATCTTGTTATTTTTAGATTCATCTGCCAGATTTTGATAGTGTTTTAAATCACGACGCTTTAGTTGCATTGTAAGCATATTTAATTTTTCCTTAAATGACTTCAAAATGCTAATCATATGTATTATTGTTTTAACTTTACCCTGTAGTTGCTGATTTAATTGGTTTAATTTTTCAGTAACATCACAGAAAAAAGCAAGATCGAGAAGCCATTTTTAATCATTTAATTGCGGATATGAATCACCTTTAGATTGTAAATATGAGGTTATTTGTGGCAGGAGTTCTCTAAATATTGCTAAAAATGTAGCACGACTTAACCATCTTACATCAGTATGAAGTAACAGTTCATTGTGTTCTTCACCGCATTCATTCAGCAAAGCGCAAAACTGACGAGGTTACAAACTTTTAGATCTTATGGAATTTACAATTTTAAATGCAACATCCATAACATGATTGAATTTTAACACTTTTGAACATAATATTTGAGTATGTATGATACAATGATAGTCAATAAAATTTGGAATGTCATCATCACCTTTACACAAAGCAACGAATCCACTTTTGTTGCCAATTATTGCAGGAGCCCCGTCAGTGGTTATTGATACCAACTTGCAGATTGGAAAATTTGTTCGTGCAATATAATTTTTAAATAAATCAAAGATATCTTAACCTCTTGTGCGATCATGCATTGGAATAATAGTTAATAATTCTTCTGTAACCAACATATCATCGAAAACCATTCGAATAAAAACACATAATTGTGAAGTACCGATATAGTCCGTAGATTCGTCAAACTGCAGTGATAATACAACGCATTTATTAATGTCTTCATGTAAAATTTCTTCAAGATTTCGGCTCATTCCTTCTGTTCTACGCATAACTGTATTTCGCGATTACGACATATTTTTGATTGATGTCATTATTTCAGATTTATTTTTAAAATTCTGAAACAATTCTTCTCCAGCTTTAATGAATGCCTCTTTCCATATTTCCCCATCTTGAAACGGTTTGTTGTGTTTAATCAAAGTTTCAGCAACTTTGAATGAAGCAATCGTAGCTGTCTTCGAATTTGTATTGCCTTTAAAAAACTATTTTGTTGTGCAGTTATTTGTGCCTTTAGTTGTTGCACTTTTGTTTTTCTTAACGCAGTGCCACGTGGATAATCTTCTTCGTAATTTTTATGATTTGTTAGATAATGTCTTTTAACGTTTTCTTTCTTAGACAAAGCTACTGTTGCAATTCTCATCATAAACAGACAGCCAAAGATCAACACTAAAGAAGAAATCAATGAAATCATGAATTTGATCTGTTGTCATTGACTTTGAGAAAAACTGACAATATATAAAGAAATTAAAAAAAAATAGAATAAATTAAAAAGTAATAATTAGAATAATATAGGAAAAAAATTTTAAAAAATAGGGTTTGAAAATCAAAATTGACACATTTATTGAAATATTTAAATAGCATATATAAGTAGTTATTGGAGGCTTTATTTAAAATATTTTCAAATATTTTATTAGGCTTCTAGAAGCTAATTATAGAAGCTGTAAAAAATTTAAAAATTTTTAGTTTGTGTCATTTTGAAATTTTAAATGTAAAAATTATAAAAAAATTTTAAAAGTTTTTAGTAAAACAATTCATTATATTTACAACCAATGAGAATTAAGAGAAAGGAAATAAAAGAAAGATTGAAGGGTATTTTGAAGAAGAACATTGCTAAATTCCAGGAGATTGACAAGGACTATCGTATAGTCGAAAATTCTTTCATTAAATACATTATTTGCAGCAAAAGGCTTAAATTATCATTTTGTTGTTTTAAATAATAAATGCTGCTACCAAGCAATCATCATTTTATAATAATAATAATAATAATAATAATAATAATAATAATAATAATAATAATGATAATAATAATAATATTATTAATAACAACAACAAAGGAAAGGATACATTTATTAAACATCAAATTTTTTATACAATAACCATGCTAAACAATGTTGACCACATGTTTGGGTCAATGGATTTTGAAACATAGTTTTATTATACACAATAGGTTTCCCCATTGTTTGTAGTTTTGATATCAACAAAGCCGGGTAATAAAAACCCATAGGATCGAACACGAATATATTACCAGGTTTCATATATATAGCTATCCAATGTTCTCCACCAAGATGAGACGATTGAGTATTGACGATTATTGCTTGATTATTGCTCAAATATGGAATTTTATCAAGAGGAAAAACTCCAACAAATTCATTTCTCAATATCTTTTTTCGGATTTTATTGACCTGAACAGAACTACTTTAATAAATTAAACAGTATAAAAAACAACTTACTCCATGACATCTTTCTATATTTCTATATACATTTATACCAACACTGTTCTATTTGCAGTAATTTGAACTTCATCTTCAAATGCTTTCAAATGGCTTTTGCAAACTTTATATCCAGTCATAAATTTCCATTTTGGGGTAATTGACTCTGATTTAAATCAAAATCAGGGGCTAAAACAAATGTAAAAAATGGGTATTTGCTTTTAAAATCTTCAAGAGTTATTCGCAATTCAAATTTTTATCTAAATAACCCAGATCACCAAAGTTTTTGAAAATTGAGCTGGAAGCAGTATATGATCCATTATATTGTGTTTCACTTTGAAATGTTATCAGAATAAAATTAGGTATTCTTCTATCACCAAATATTTGTTCTTTATAGAATGATGAAGCACCTTTAACAATAGCAAATTGTACAATTTCCTTTGTTTTTAATGGATAAATTGCATGTTTTGAATTAAGACCTAATTGATGACCAGCTAATACTGAGAGGTCCACTCAAACTCTTCTCACCAATAATTTTGCATCAACTAATTGACATATTGGTGCACTAGTTGCACTAGTAAGAGATAATGCAAAATCAGACCTTTTCAGTCTAATATGTACTTAAATTAACTCCCGGTAGTAAATATTTCGGTTGATCCATAAAATCAAGTTGTAATGATGAGCACATGGTGAAAACCTTTGAGACTTTTACTCACTTTTTTCTTTCATCATCACTACCATAACCCATAGGAGTAAGACATGTATTTTTAGTATCGGAATTGTAATTTAAAATACTTTCTATTAATGCCTTGTGAATGAATATATTATTTCCGCCCTCAATCTTGATATTATTAAATCCCAACACTGCATCTTTAAAAAGAGTATGAAACAGGAAATTGTTCTGTATTACATCTGCATTGGCATCCAAAACTTTTTGAACAGTCAATAAAGTATCGTTCAAATCTAAATATTCAGTTTGCGAACCATTAATATAAAACTCGATATCATTTCTATTATCGGTAATTGGATTCATTGGAAAAACTTTTTCAAATGCCCCAAATTCTATTACAGCCTGGGGCGATGGTCTATCAAATATACATAATTCAGATTTACCACAAATCATTTTGCAAATATAGTTCCATGTCCTTTCATTCGTTTGTTTATACGTGATATTCCATGTCTTTTACGTTTTGGAGCTGGATCTGGAGGTTTTTCTTTTTGAAACATACCTGCAACCCCGGGTAAAACTTTCCCTAATTCAGCTGAAGCATTTGATTTTAGAGATGGTAATATTTTTTGTTCATTCATAATAACATCTTTTGCAGTTTTCATACCAAAACTACCAATACGTTTAAGAATAGGCAGGGCAAATCTACCAATTGTTCTCAACTATCCTGATCCCTACTGTTTACCAATAAAATATGGTAATTCGCCACCAGATTGGCTACCACTATACATAGTAATAATATCAGAATTAGCCATTTATTTGACTCATTAAAAAATAAAAAATTTTATGAAAATAGTAAAACTGCTCTGAGAGGACAGTGGTATTTTTTTTTTTTTTCCACTGTCCTCTCAACAGTTTTTTTTGATCCGGATCATTTTTTTTTATTTCAACCTCTTTCGTTTATCAAATCTCTTCCAATATACAAGCTGGCCAGGCCCATAATCAGAATCAATCCGATAATAGCAGCACACCTTATTATTCGCTTCTCGCTCGAATACGATTTCATCGGCGTTTTAAGTGTGCTGCTCGAAAGTACAAATGAATTCGAAAGCGAATCCGAAAGAGGTCCGAAAACAACCAGAAATAAATGTGCACATTATAGAATCGATCCGGGGGTGTTCGAAAGGACTGGTGGCGATAATTACCGGTTCGCCACCATCACCTGTTTCAATATTTTTTTTTTCATATTTATGTTTAAAAAAATAATTAATTAATAAAAAAATAAAATAAAATATACAAGTAAGATACCCACACCATTTTCAATATTATTTTCAAATTTTTAATATTATTTTATGTTGAAAAAAAACTAACCTCAGACGTGATTTTGAACCACTATCCATTTGAACCACAATGCCAGTCTATTTCCACTGCGCTATCGGAGTTCGGAATTTTTGTCATTTTTTAATTTTTAATTAATAAAAAATAAAATAAAATAAAATAAATAAAATAAAATATACAAGTACTTTATAAATCTAAGATACCCACACCATTTTCAATATTATTTTCAAATTTTTAATATTATTTTATGTTGAAAAAAAACTAACCTCAGACGTGATTTGAACCACTATCCATTTGAACCACAATGCCAGTCTATTCCCACTGCGCCATCAAGGTTTGGATTTTTTGTCATTTTTTAAATTTTTATTATAAAAATGAATAATATAAATCTTAAAATTCAAGAAAAAATAAATTAAATCTTGATTATAATAAAGAATTTACTCATGAAATAAAAAAAATCGATATTTTAAAAATCTCTCCAACTTCAGGATCTATAGCAAACTTAAATCGTAGGGGTGATATAGTTTTTCAATCTCTTCAAACATCAAACCCAATAGATATTTGTAATGCCAAATTATATTATAAAATTGAATTAGAAATTGAAGCAAACAAAGATATAACCCTAGAAAATAATTTCTTTCCAAATTTATTCTCCAACATGAGATTAAAACTAGGATCATCAGAAATTGAAACTGTTTTACATCCAGGAGTATATTCTACAATGTTAAATTTTATTTTGACTGGTTGTGATTATAAAAATGAATATGGTGAATTAACAGGTTGGATTCCTGATGTTAATAAAGGGGATTTAGATAAAGATGGTTATAGATGTAAACTTATGGCTTACTATAAAAGAGCTGAACTTTATAAGTCTGAAAAAATTTGAAGGTTATTTTGAATTAAAACACTTGTTCGGATTCCTTCAAAACTATAACCGGGTGCTCCATAATGTTTTTATAGAACTCATCTGTAATAGACTAGAAGGTGATAAAAGATTGTTCTATGGAGCTGCAGATACAAAAGCTAAATTAAAATTATCAACACTTGAATTGCATATACCTGAATGGACATTAAATCCACATTCTGAAATCAAACTCCTTGAAAGATTAAATTCCAACAAATCTATAAATGTAAATTATTTAAATCGAATCTGTAGTGAATTTAGTATGACAGAGGGTTCAACATATTCTATAAAGGTAGCAAATTTAGCATACCGACCAAGATATATCTTGATTGGATTCAAAGAAACAGATTCATCTTTCCAAAAAAATAACAATCTATTTATTCAAAAGATTGGAGATGATAATATAAAAACAATTCAAATTCAATTAAATAGTTCTTATTATCCAATAAATAGAATGGAATTTAATATTGAAAATAATGAAAACATATTCCCATATCTAAATTATATTGAAACATGTTATGATTTTAAAATTGAACCGCAATTAAGTTTAGAAGATTTCAAAAATTTATATTCTATATTTTGTATAAATGTATCAGACCAAATGATCGCCTAGCTAAATAATGTTGATGTTACACTTCATATAACAAAGGATTCTAATTTTAAAGCTAAAGTATATACATTAATATTAGAAGAAAAGAAAATAGAAATGAAATTATATGGTGGAAAGATTTCAATTACTGAAAATGTACGAGGTGATTCCTCATAAGTAGATTCCCTCATAAGTAGATTCCCTCATAAAAACTTTTTAAAATGAGTAAATATTGGACATGTGAAAGTTGTAATTGTCAAGTTACAAGACATCACAAAGCAAGTCATCTCAAAACTAAAAAACATATAGGAGGCGACCTACTATCTTCAAAAACAACATCCAGAATCTTGAAACCTTTTACTACTGAAAAATATCCAGGTGAAAGACATTTATTCCGTCACAACTATACTGGACCAGGAACAAGATTAGATATTAGATTAGATGAAAATAATAATCCTAAACAAGGAGAAGAACCAATAAATAGAATTGATCAAGCAGCTTTAAAACATGATATTGCTTACAATTCAGAAGATCTTAGAGATAGACACATTGCAGATGTTAATTTAATACATGATTTAAATAATATTCAAAATCCATCAAGCAAGGAAAAGATTCAAAGAGCTCTAGTTAAATTAGCAATGAAAGGTAAGATTTTCATAGGTGCAGGACTTCCTAGAAAAGCAAAAGATGTTGCTAATAAAAAGATTATTGAACAAGCAGACGTTGAAAGATCCCTTGAGAATCAACTCTTTGAGAATAAACCCTTACAAACCCCAACAGAATCAGAAATAAAATATGCCAACGAATTACACCATGAATTTAGAAAAAATAAAAAATATTTAAAAGTTCAAGTACATGAAAAAGATCAAACATGGTCTGCTGATTTAGTCTTTATGCCCAAATCATCAGACCCTGAAAAATATAAAATAATTTTAACAGTAATAGATTTATATACAAGATTTGCTTTTGCAAGGTGTTTAGAAAATAAAACAGGATATTCTATTACAGAAGCATTTGAAAATATATTTGAAGAATATCAAAGAATTCCAAAATATTTATGGTGTGATAAAGGAACAGAATTTTATAACAAAGTTTTTACAAAGTTTTTAAATGAAAATGATATTAAATTATATTCAACAGAAAACGAAGGAAAAGCAGTCGTAGTTGAAAGATTAAATAGAACATTAAAAAATAAAATGTGGAAATATTTTACTGCTATTGGAAAACAAAAATGGAACAATGAATTGTTACAAAAGATTGTAAATGAATATAATAATGATGTACATAGTTCTATAAAATCAACACCTTTAAATGCTTCCTTGAATCCTTTAGAACTCATGAATCCTGAAAGGCATTCTGAAAGGCATTCTGAAATAGTTAGAGTGGTAAATGAAAAACCAAATTTAAAATTGGTGACCGAGTAAGAATATTTAAATATAAAAATAAATTTGAAAAAGGATTCACAGCAAAATGGACAAATGAAATTTTTATTATAAATAAAATACATCATACAACTCCAATAACATATGGTATCATCGATTTAAATAATGAAAAAATATTAGGTAGATTTTATAATAATGAACTACAGAAAACTAGATTTCTGAACTATCGAAACAAGCTCTAAAACAAACTTTTCCATATTTCAGCTTCTTCTCTATCCAAATAAATATAATTATATTTTTCTTTCCAATGATTATCAACAAACATATCAAACATATTCTTATCAGGTTCAACATTTGAAAATAAATCATTATAAATCATATTCTTATCACGCTTGTCTAATTTAAAAAATATAAAACAATTAGAATTATTTCTTATAGAGTTTTTATCTAAAGCATAATAATGTTTGAGATATATAAATAACATTACAATTATTATGTCTACCTCGTGTAAAGTAACTCTTTTGAATCTCTTGATTTTTCATGTTAACAACATCATCAAATATAACTAGATTCTTTTTATCTTTAGGAAGTAAATCACAATGCAAAACATCTTTAGGTTTATTAGAGAATAACTGAATTGCTTGCCCCTGATCATTATCACAAATATAATCATTTTTATTAATAATATCTGATTCTAAAATCTTTTCCTTGTACCAATCAACCATATCACAAGGTTGAAAAACTTCTTCAGGATATGTATGTTGATTTTTAAAAATATCAATTATAGCTTTTTTAGTTAATTTATTTTCAAATCCACATTTCAAAAGTTGTAATTCCGGTTGGTTAATGGTTGTAGAATAAAAGATTAAATTATTATAATCCAAAAAACCATCTTCTAATAACATTCTCATAAGAAGAACATTCTTTCCACATCCAGAAGATCCAATAATTAATAATCTAAAATTATCAGGAAATACTTTATTATTAAATTTACTCTTATGTCTATTTAAAATTGGTTTCCAAGTATCCATTTTTATTTATTATAAAATGACAACACAAAACCCTACAGAGGAATCTTTGCAAGAATTAATAAATTCAAATAAAATAAATCAGTAGTAATTGATGGTAAAAAATATTTTATTGGAAAACATGTAAAAGAACAAGTTAAAGAACGTATTAGAGAAGGTGGCATTCTTCCATTAGCTGCTTTAATACCTGCAATCATTGCTGCTTTATCAGGTGCTGCTGGAATAGCTGGAGGAATTGCAACTACAGTTCAAAAAGCTAAAGAATCTCAAAAGACAGACCTTGAAAAAGAAAAACTACAAACTGAAATCGAGAAAATGAAGGTAGGGCAAGCTAAAGGAAAGGTCTCTATCTTGATCCATATAAAGGCAGAGGTTTAAATGATTTTTTAAAAATCAAATTTCAACATCTGAATCTTTATCATCAAAAGATAAAGATGATTTTAAAAAAATATGTAAATCTTTAAAGAATGGGTGTATTTGTAAAATTGGAGGAACTCCACAGAATAGTGGTAAAGGATTGTATTTAAAACCTTGGAAGGAACAATGATACCATTTTTAATATCATTAAAATGGTATATGAAGAAATATTAGCACTTTTAAAAAAATTACAATCAGAACAAAACAAGTATAATAAAAAAGATACAACTCAACAAACTGAATCTATAATATTAAATGAGGTAATCCAAGAATTGAAAGTTCATTAACAACAAAAATGGATTCAATGGAATCAAAGCTTAATAATATCGAACAACGATTTAATGATAAATTTGACAAGTTACAAAGTCTGTTAACTGAACAAGTTGTAAAGTTAAATACTACCATATTAAACTCTAAAGATAAACAAATTATGAATACTAAATTTAATACAATATATAATATAATAAATGATATGATTACATCATTTAATAAAAGAATTTCAAATTTAGAATCTCATACAACATACATTAACACCACACATAGTATTAGAAAAAGAGCTGCTGAATTAGAACAGAATAAAACATTATTACCCCATACATATAAACATTTTATAAAACCAAGTTTAATAACAACAAATAGTAAATCCTGGGGTGTTTTTATGGTTGTAAAAATTATTGATCCCTATTTCTTTTTGTTTGATGATGATAATGAAAGAATGAAATGGTTTGTGAAATGTGATTATAATAGTAAGCTTGAAAAGGGTGATGTTATAATGACTAGTTATGATTTATCACACGGAGATTGGTATGTTAATACTCATTCACATGGACCACATAAAGTTAAAAGTAAGAATATTCATTTTTCTAGTTCACTTGTACAATATATAGATTTAATATTTTATGAAAAAAAGGTTGATGTTGATGAAGTTCGTAAAGCATTGATGGAATTGTATAAAGATATTCTCTCAACAAGAGTTTCTTTTGATATCCGAGTATTGGTGCCAGATGGTGCTCAGAAGAATAAAGTCTTATTTTTTAATTATTAAAATGGACAAAGTCCAAAAGATGGAAGAAGTAAGAGAAGAAAAAATTTATCCAGAGCTCCCTCCAGAATTGAGATCATCAGGATATTATTCTTCCAAGGCCTCGGCTCCCACAGAACTTGAAATTATGAGAGTAAAAGAATTTAAATCAGAAACCTTACATTTACAAGATTTATTAAAGCATTATAAAAAAGTTAAAAATAGATGGAATAAAGGGAATACAGTTTTAAAAATTATAGGTTATTCTTTAGGATTTACATCTGCAATATTAACAGTTATTTTACCTGTGACACTTCCTGCGGCCTTACCAGTTTTAACAATAGCACCTGTAATACTTGGAAGTATTTCTGTAGCTGATGGTTTCTTGACTGAAATAGTTTCATTATCTTATACTTCTAAAAAGAAAAGTTTATATCGTGAAGTTTGTTTATCAATAGAATTAGGAATCTCTAAATTATTTTTATTTCAATTAAAAGCTTTGGAAGATGGAATCTTAACTGATGATGAAATAATGAAATCAAATCAAATAATACAAGATATTAAAAATAATATTAATAGATTAAAAAGTGCTAATGTTATAACTAATGAATATTCTAAAAAAATTAAACGAGAGAAGTGGCTAAAGAATCATACATAAAAAAATTTATTGCCCTTCAAAAGGTTGATGTTGTCACTCTTAAATTAATTGTTGACATTTTTAAAAGAAAAAAATCATTTGATGGAATCTGATGTTAACTTTTCGAAATTAGTTTTTAGAACCTCTTTATGATCTTTAAATTCTTTATCACTTAGACCTTTTATATATTCAGGATCAGTATTAAAATATTTAAATTCTAAACATATAGGATTAAAAACTTGAGAATATAAAGGTTTCTCAATTCTCTCAGGATAAATGATTTCAACATTATAAATATCAAGATCAGTAATCTTTGTACCATATAACTGATTCAATCTATCAAGATTTTTTATTATTGGTATTAAATTATTTCCTATAGGTAGTGTTGTCTTTAAATCACTTAGGATGAATCTCTTATCATCATAATTTGATAATGATACTTTTTGAGATTCTACCAAGTAAATATTATGCTTTTCACTTTTAAGTTGATGTACTTCATCAATTTTATCTTTATGATTTGGATTCAATGTATCTATATAATCTTGATGAGAAAGTTTCTTTGCGACACATCTCTGAATTCCTTTACATCTGTTATCCTTTACAGGTTTTTCTTCCTGCCCGTCCACTCCCTCGGGGAATACAGGATATTTAAATGTGATTGGAAACTCACCCTTTGAATTTTTAAATATAATTGTATGTTCTTCAAATTTAGGTTTTGTATATGTTTCGTATGAATATTGTTTAGCAACGAATGAATACTTCCATTTTCTATAGGAGTAAAAGGTTTTTCATCTTTAAACGAAAATAATTCTCCAGATGAATTTATTAAATTTGAAAGTATAGGATTTTCAGAGATATCACTTTGTAAATCGTGAGTTCTTATTGTTAAAAACATTGAATCTGTATCCATTGCATGCATTGATATATTAGAACCATATATAGGTTGTAAGATGTTATAATATGTTTCATACATTTGTAATTTTGAAAGTTCTAAAATTGCAAAGCCGATAAATATTGGTTTATTAGTATGTTTTCTCAAAATTCTGTAGTTCTACTGCAGTAAGATTTTCAGAAAATACTTCTGCATTTTTAAATGTAGGCTTTCCTAGCATACGATTATAACGGGCTATATCTTTCGGGGTATTTGTCAAGAGTTCAATATGAGTATATTTATCAACATTTTCCATTGTCTTCCCAAAGACTGAATTGTTTAAAAGTTTATAATTATTGTCTTTAAAAAGATTACCTTCTCTTTTTGCAATGTTTCGACAACGAATGTTCTCCTCGATGAAAGCTTTCATGAATGGAGCTTGTTTAAATCTTATAACAGTATGAACTTTTTTTAATATCATTCCTTGTGAAAGATAAAACTGTAGTAAGCGATAATGGGAGAGATAAAACCTTCTATTTGTTTGATCACCGAGAAGTTTGATTGTTGGAGGTTTACCTTGTAACATTTGCCAGATTGAAAGTTCGTTGATATCAATCATTCTTCTTATAGGAGCTAAAGGGAAATATCTTGTTCCTGATTTTATATCATCAGGATAGTCAAGGTCACATTCTACAAAGTATCCGATTGGAGAATCTTTCGGGGTTGAAAGTATTTCTTTTATAAGATCGTCTGTTGGTTCCATCTCAATGAAATCACCCATTGGTAAATATTGAGTCATAATTCTTGAATATAAAGCTGTTGCATCTATATAAAGTATAAATAGAGGATTTTTCATTCCTTCTAATACTTCTTTTAGTTCCTCACTATTAAGTTGTATATGTGCCTCAGGATGTTTAGAAAGTATTCTACTAGTAGTTATTGCATTTCTAGCTTTTATTTCTCGATTACCCATTACTGAAGAGAGTCCTCCTCTAATATTAGTTTTAATCAAATTAAACATATCGAGGTTAGTTAAAAGATCTATAACTTTATCACGCTCTGGAAGATCTGAAGTCCAAATGGTATATAATAAAGTATCCCAAGCTAAAGATGGTGCTGTTATATAATTGTAAGGTTTAAGAACAAAAGAGTTTGTAAATTCTTCAAAGCAATCTGCTAGAATATAAACATCCAAGGATAGGTACATGTCGGTATATTCTCCTAAAGTTTTACAGTTGAAAAGATGAAACATTTTATTTGCTCGAGAATATTCTTGATCTGTAATATTTGATTGTTGAAGTTGTGAAAAGAATGTTTCTTGGTTAGGAAGACTTGTTTCATTATATCTTTCAAATGAATTCATATAATCATATGGATATATTCCTTTTGCTAAACATGTAGGATATTCTTCTAGAGGAATATTATTTTTTTTCCAAGAATTCTCGAGTGATTTTAAAATATTCTGGTTTCATTGTTTTTGCCACTGCATCTAAAGACATTTGGAGAAAGTTTAACGAGTCTATAAATTTTAATTTTCCATATTCTACTGATTTATATTTTTCCTTTGTTAAGCCGATAACTTTGAAAGAGTTTTTAGCATTTGCTGCTAAATGTTTAATAAATAGATGTATGTCATAACCAAAAAGATTATGAAATATAACAGGTACAAATTTGGGAGTATGACAATTAAGATTGCAATTTCTATGAGCTGCTCCTCGATAATTATTTTCACTTTTTAAATGATCATGATCTATAACTTTTGTATTATCTTGTCCTTCATGAAATAATCTTGTTTCTTCTGCTTCTATTTGGTCAATAGTTAGAGATCTAATATCAGAATGACTTTCAGAGAGAGAGAGTTCCTCAAAGGGTTGTTTACACATCCAACAATTTGAAGCGTTTTCATATTCCTCCTGTTGTTGTTCTGAAATATTTTGAGGATAGCTTGTTTTTAATACTTTAAATATTTCGTGTTCTAAGCTATTTATACTTTTAGTAAAATGATCTAGAACCTCTTCTGAAGAAGTTCCTCTAAATGAATATTCTCTAGATTTTATGAGTTCAGGATAATTACTTTTAAATAATAGTTTATAAGCAGATGGTAATTGTTTAGCTTGCTTGATACTATTGGGTTTATTCTTTTTTCTTAGAAAGGCTTTCATCTTTGTTGGTTTCTCCTTCTGTTTAGAGGCTTTCCATTCATCCATGAGTTTATATTTTTCTATTATTTTTAAATATTGTATAATTATATCTTGTTCGCGATTTATACATTCAAAGTCTCCATAGACACAGCCTACTGTTTGTAGTAAATTTGAAAAGTTTTTAAAATGCATCTTGGGGTTATTGGGCATTCTAATTAAAGCTGGTTCATCTTTTTGACAAATTCTTGCATGTTTAATCATAGAGTTTTTAGTTGTTGAATAATGAAGACATCTTTCACATGTTCCTCCTCCACAAGTTGGATTCTCTGGTGATGTAAAAGCTTGAAAGTTTTTTATTAAAATATAATGTTGATTATTTTCTTCTTCCAAGATTAAAAGATATATCTCCCTATCTCCACTATCTCTAACTTCATAATCAGAAATATAAATTGGAATAATATCTTTCCTTCCATATCCCCATCCTTTAACATGTTCATAAATATTAAGTTTAAGATTATTTAGTTTTCCAAATTCTGGAATATCTTCTAGTTTCATTGGATGAGTGAATCCCTTGGGAAATATTAATTCATTTTCATATTGTTTGTATTGTTGAACTCTTTGGGGGTTTTCAGCTTGAGGATGTAAATATGCAAGTATTGACCACATGAAACATTTATTATCACCATTCTGTACATTTATAACACTTTTAGATTTAAAGGGTGTTTGAATATAAGATTTAGGATTTGGAGGTAATCCCCTCCAATAATCAATCACTAAAGAGCGAAATACTAAGTTTGATTCTCCTAATTCATTTTCTACATCCTCTTGTTTTGCTTCTACTGCTTGAATTATTTCTTTGATGGTTTTATCAAATCCTCTAGTTGAAAATAAATATTTAAAGGGTATTGCGATTTCAACATCTAAAGGAGTTGTGTTTTCTTCTACTCCTCTCCAATATTTTGATTTTATTGTGATTTTATATTTTATAACATTATACCTTGTTGGTTTATAATCTTCTAAAGCTCTAGTGAAAGAATTTTTAATATTTTTTTTATTTCTCTTTATATATTCTCCAGGAGTAGCAGGTCCACTGATTTCTGATTGAAATTCATCTATGTGATTAAATTTATCCCAGTTATATTTTTCTTTTTCAACATGATCGGGTTCTCCTTCTGAATGACATTCCTCATCGTCAGAATTTTGTTTTTTATTTTTACATTCTTTTATATGTTCTAAATAATAGAAATTTAGTTTTGTTGAAAAGTTACAATGAGGACATGTAAATATTTCTCTATTTTTCCCAATACAATTTTCAAAATGTTTATTATATCCGGAATGTAGAAATCTTCCTTTACATTTAGGACAAAGTTTTGAATTTGTATCATTAAGATTATTTTCTTTTAATAAATGAGCTTTCGATTTTAGGTGAGAAATTAATCCAGTTTTATTTTTAAAAACTTTATTACAAATATTACAATTCATTTTTAGAAAAAATATTTTTATTGGATACTCTGTTTTCATTTTATTTTTTAAGATTTATATTATTCATTTTTATAATAAAAATTTAAAAAATGACAAAAAATCCAAACCTTGATGGCGCAGTGGGAATAGACTGGCATTGTGGTTCAAATGGATAGTGGTTCAAATCACGTCTGAGGTTAGTTTTTTTTCAACATAAAATAATATTAAAAATTTGAAAATAATATTGAAAATGGTGTGGGTATCTTAGATTTATATTTTATTTTATTTATTTTTATTTTATTTTATTTATTTTATTAATTAATTATTTTTTAAACATAAATATGAAAAAAAAATATTGAAACGGGTGATGGTGGCGAACCGGTAATTATCGCCACCAGTCTTTCGAACACCCCCGGATCGATTCTATAATGTGCACATTTATTTCTTGGTTGTTTTCGGACCTCTTTCGGATTCGCTTTCGAATTCATTTGTACTTTCGAGCAGCACACTTAAAACGCCGATGAAATCGTATTCGAGCGAGAAGCGAATAATAAGGTGTGCTGCTATTATCGGATTGATTCTGATTATGGGCCTGGCCAGCTTGTATATTGGAAGAGATTTGATAAACGAAAGAGGTTGAAATAAAAAAAAATGATCCGGATCAAAAAAAACTGTTGAGAGGACAGTGGAAAAAAAAAAAAAAATACCACTGTCCTCTCAGAGCAGTTTTACTATTTTCATAAAATTTTTTATTTTTTAATGAGTCAAATTAGTCAATTAGCAACTTGCTAGTTGACATCCTCAAGTAGTGTCAAAATAGTCCTCTAACTTTTCATAATACCATTTTCTTTTTTATTCTCTTTATGTTTTTAGTTTGAGGCTTTTGAGTTTGAGGCTTTAAAGATTAAAACAGTTAGAGTCATTAAGGGTGGTTGTTTTCAAAATATAGGGTTAAAATACAATAAAAGTATAAGTTTTGTGTTGTTTTTCTAATGGTTTAAGCGTAATAGAGGTATGTTTTGTTTGGGGGGTTGTTTTGGTTAGGGATATAAACACACTACTGATGTTTTTGATGTAATATTAACCGGTCTCAATCCATTCAGTCCTCGATGTGATGAATGATTATAACTTGTTATTATTTTCAGTAAAACATTTACCCATTTTTTATTACCTTGATGCACGAACAATGTGCGATTAAATCTTTCAACATGGGCAGCTTTGTATTGAGAATGTACCGAGTAGTGATTTATTTTCAGTTTATCGAGGATTTGCTAAACTTTGCTATTGTAGAATTCTTTACCTAAAATAATAATAATAATAATAATAATAATAATAATAATAATAATAATAATAATAATAATAATAATAATAATAATAATAATAATAATACCCAAATCTGTTTGCAAGTTATTAGGATGTCCATCTTTAATTAAAATATTAATTGTCTTGGACATTTCATCTGCAGATTTTGCCTTGACTGTTATTGCTCGTGCAAACCTGCTGAATACTTTAATACATGTTAAAATATATTTATTCCCATTGTTAATTTTCGAATACGGTATCATCTCCATCAAATCCATTTGCCATAAATCGTCAATACCAAATGTTTTAAATGCTCTTGTTGGAAATCTTTTCCGCATTGGTTTGTTCAAACAGTACGCAAGCTGATCTGATAACCACTTATGGGTTTCTTTTTTCGAATTCGGAACTCTTTTGTTTAATTTTGCCACTCCACCGAAACCGGCTTCGTCTTCTGGGTTCATCCAAATCTTCTCCATTACAGCAAGAAGATTTAAAATTAAATTTAATGTCGGGCAATGAAGGATTAGCACTCATTGTTTATGATTGATTTCCTACAACTCCACCTAATAATGATAATGCCAGAGGTATCAATGCACCAATAAATCCACCTTGTTGTTTATATATAATTTTCCTCATTTGCTTACGATTTTTATTATTTACTAATGATAACAAAGGTTTCCTATGTTTGCTCAATAAATGCTTTTTTGATTTACTTATTTTTTATCTTGCATTTGACTACTTTAAGTATAAAATTGAGTAAATCATCGACAACAAAATTTGGGAATGATTGCTATATATTCATTCTTTTCATACTCGGGGCCTTTAACAATGCATTAAAAAATGGAAAACTGCGATGATTTTTAACTACTTTTTTACCGATTTTACGGGTTTTATGGGTTTTAAGTTTAGGTTTAGGATAATAATAATAATAATAATAATATAATAATAATAATAATAATAATAATAATAATAATAATAATAATAATAATAATAATAATAATAATAATAATAATAATAATAATAATAATAATAATAATAATAATAATAATATCTTTAGAAATAATAATGTTAATAATACGATATATGGCTCATTCGGAAGGTCTTGAATTGGGCTTTAAAATGAGCCATCGTCGAATAATTTTCGGTGGCGGGAACTCTGTAAATTTAAATTTTAAAATTTGACCTTGTAAAAAAATGACCTTGAAAAAAAATTTGACCTTGAAAAAATATTAATAATAAAATAGTTCAAATGACCTTGAAAATGGTCTTGGGAATATAATAATAACTTTGTCAGTATTAATGATGATGAGGACCACTATAGCTCATTCGAAAGGTCTTGCACTAAGCTTCAAAATAAGCTATCGATCGATGAAATAGATTGATGGGAACGATAACTTGTTGCATGACCAAAACCATGGGCCTGCAAGACCAAATAATAATATTTTGAAAATAATAATAATTTAACTATGAAAAGATGGTGGTCATCAATTGTTAAATAGCTTTACCAATAATAATGATATTAATAATATTTATATATCAGTAGATAGATCTTGCACTGGGATTTAATATAAGCTTTCGATTAATAAATTCGGATGATGGGAACACTAACTTGTTGCATGACCAAAACCATGGGCCCGCAAGACCAAATAATAATATTTTGAAAAATAAAAATAAAATAATAATATTTTTTAAAAATAATATGGCCTTGATGAGTCATATGACCTTGATAATTACCTTGGATAAGTCGTACGACCTTGAAATGGCCTTGATGAGTCATCGGGTGAGTCATTGTCTTTGTTTAAATGACCTTGTGAGTCATCGGATGAGTCATGGTCTTTGTTTCAATGACCTTGATGTGTCATGTATCTTTGTTTAAAATTTGACATTGAAAAATATTTTTTTTTATTTCTAGCTGAGGTGGGGGGGGGGGGGTTATCTGGTCTTGCGGGCCCATGGTTTTGCGGTGCCACTACCATCTACTGTCGACCGGTCGACCGCAGTCGACTTGTTGGCCATCCCTGCTATAATAGTTGTAATGAAAATTCCAGAAAAAATAAGCCTAGCCCTCAGAAGCAATTACGTAACGTTGCTTGGTTACAATAATGTAGCACTCTGTAGCTATATATTTTTTTAGTGGGGGAGGGTACACAGGATGGTCTGGTCCCGTTGACTACTAACTACCTACCAGTATTATCATCCTTAAGAGGAAGCTGTATCCCATTCTTCCGAGAAATCTTTACACATACATCATGGTCAAGAATTACCAATACATTTCCTTTGTCAAACTTGCATATATATCAATATGATGTCTTTCTTAGCTAAATTTTTTAATACAGAAAAATCTTTAATATTTTGCTTTTTATTTTTATTAATATACTCCATCGTATTCGAACACAACAAACTCTTTACATAATTAGTATTAAAACCCTTCATCGATCGAAGTATATGAAAGTATAAACTTTCACTCTTGGAACATAATTTTGATTCATCAATGCTTTTATTAATGGAATGATTGGAACCAAATATCAAAATACGATCTATAATTTTCAATAAAAACTCAAAATAATAATGAGCAAAATATTTTATAAAATTTCCCCAAAATATAACTGCATAAAATTATTAAAAAATATCTTTAAAATTTAAAAATAAACTGTATAAACTTTAACCACAGTAATATGTTGTATTATCAATAGGTAGACAAGTTTTGGGAGGTTGACAATTGGCATGGGACATGTTATTAGTACAGATATTCATCGTATCACATGTCAGAATTACTTCATAAAATCCTTTAAAAATATAATTTATATACTTTTTTATCCATCCTAAATTTGAAAAAAATAACATTCAAACACAAAACTTTAAAATATCTTACCATCTTTACATACAGATTGACAAGGCACATTGACGTATACGTCTTGATAAATGCAATTACAGGTTAAACGTATATTGTCTGTACATGTATACCAACAGGTTTTACCGTAATAGTTTAAAGAACATTTGGCTTTCACAACGTATTCTTCAAACATTTTAGATTTAAATATTTGAAGGTATGTCAAAACCTGGAAGTTTATAGAATATTGAAGTTGTGTGTATCCGGCCTTAACATAGACATTATAAATCCCATACGGTTCCGTAAATCCTCTGCCCGTGAAGTAGTCATCTCCCATATAGTTCGTGAATGTGAATATCTTGTAAATAATATCCATCAATATTTCATTATTTCGGACAAGAATTATAAAACAATCAAAAAATAAAGAATGGATCCAGTCCCAAATGGTAGAATTATAAAATTAGTTTTAAATGACATTTAAAAAACTATAATTTTAACATATTCCAGAGTAAAAAATATTTGAAATTTCAAATCTTTTATACAAAAATTCGGTTCTTTACTTGATCTTTAACAAATTCAGTACCAAAATTTGAATTCATATTTTATGCAATTGCATAAGACCCTGAAACCAAGGAAACCTTCACAATTGCATTTTTGAAGGTCTTACTTGAATATGAATATTTTATTAAATATTTGTATTAAATCTAAATTAGTCTGTGAATATCAGCAGTTTTGTGTTTGTTTGAATCGCTTATTTATAATTTGTTTATCAAAATTCTATTTTTACAGTATTTTTAAGAGTATAAGTCGCTTTTTTTCCAATTGCTTTCGAAAAAATATATACAGTACAAACTAAAAATTGTGATTCAGACATGGACAATGTTGCCGAAGCCTATGAAGATGTTATGTATGAAGAGTTAATTGCGATTGCTAATTGCGATAATTAAAACAAACTTAATAATTAAAAATGACCTATAAGTTTAGTATTAATATTTTTCATTAAAAACCTATTTTCAAAAGAATTTGTTCATAAATTTAGGGTAATTAATAGGGTAATTAATTATTATCCGGTACACTCACAGCGCATTATTAACATTCAATTATAAAGAAGGGTCAGGGTAAATTTTTGAGCAGGGAAATTTTAGATATGGTTACGTTACTGAACAGAGTCCTTTGCTTGTCAAAGATGTTATTTATGAAAATATGATTGTAAAAGCTTATAATTAAGCAAGATAAATGTATGAATGGCTTTTGGCTTAGTTTTTGATCACAAAATGAAAGAAATATAAATAAATTTTAAAATCAAATATTAAATTTATGCTCCAATAATAAAATCATACGTCTGCGTAAGGAGCATCAACCACGCTCATAAAGTATAGGTTATCATTCGGGAAATACATGTTGTTCGACTGCTCAAATTCGTATCTCGATATGTTACTGCATATCAGATCAACTTTATTCCTATAATATATAAAGTACAGTTACATAGAATACAATTAAATAATAATAATAATAATAATAATAATAATAATAATAATAATAATAATAATAATAATAATAATAATAATAATAATAATAATAATAATAATAATAATAATAATAATAATAATAATAATAATAATAATAATAATAATAATAATAATAATAATAATAATAATAATAATAATAATAATAATAATAATAATAATAATAATAATAATA